>QZCP01000051.1:108840-144903 GCA_003956705.1 Brevipalpus yothersi
GAGAGAGAGAGAGAGAGAGAGAGAGAGAGAGAGAGAGAGTATTTTTCAAGTCGAACATAATATCATATAACAATAGAAGGAATGAATTGTGGGTTGAGATGGGAAGAGAAAAATATATTCTGTCTGGTTATATCTCATCTTTTTCCTCCTTTTGACTCCTTTATTCACTTTTTCCCTTGATAATTTACAGGTAGAAGTCAGTTTTTCTCTCAATCTTACCTTTTTTCAGCTCTCTCTCTTTCTTTCTCTCTCTTTCTCTCTCTTCCTCAATCTATCATGCTCTCTATCCGGTAGATATTAAAGAGAGAGAGAGAGAGAGAGAGAGAGAGAGAGAGAGAGAGAGAGAGAGAGAGAGAGAGAGAGAGAGAGAGCTGAAAAAAGGAGGAAGATTATTACTGATCATCATCTTGAATTGTGCATGTTTAGCCAGGCGAGTCAACCTTAGCCCTTAGCCCGTGCTTGTCGGCTAATGATTTGGGCTGGAAAATTATTATTCGCTTTTCCTGCTTCTGATTTCTTTTATTTTCTCAACACTTAAATCACTTTCCACTGCCGAAAGTGAGTGAGGAATGCATGAAGGGCAAAATGAAGAGAGAGAAAAAAGGTAGATGGAAGGCAGATGAAAAAAATTATTAACCATAGAAGAAACCTTGACGCTACAGTTCCAACTAGAACCAGAGGAACCAACAGAGTCCCGAAAAAAATACATGTATATATCGTACACTGTGGCCTAAAATGTCTCACACAGAGAAACTGAGAGTTCTTGTTGCTTGTTGACAAACTTGCGAAGGGCAAATGGCCTCACATCCGCTCGGTTCCCCAGACTGAGTCCGACTTTCTCTGGCTTCTGTTTATCATTTTCTCATGGCTATGGAAGTGAGAAAGGTTTTCCTCTCCTTATCGATTTTCAACACATACTTACATACCAGATACCGATTTATACCCCTGAAAAATTGGTTTCCTGACATTGAAGAGCGAAGTGAAAGATGGAGTGAAGAAAAAGTTTCAATCGACAGTTCTGTCTAATGTAACATGTCTAGTCAGCTGAGTTTAATGATTTTTCTTTCAAATTTTGCTTAGCTATGTGTTGCCCGTATTTTTTTTTGCTTATTTATGCTACTTGTATTTATGCTGGATACTTGTTAATAGATGCTATACTTGCTTAAGAAATTTTTAAATTGAAACCAGATCATTGATGAGCTTGAAAAATCTCATCATTATCATGTTCTCAAATTAACTATTGAGTATATTGTCCCATCAAATCTGATGCTCTGATTTAGTTCTCATTGTTATCACAGTAGCTCATTAGAATTATCACTATTGCCACCATCATCAGCATTATTATTAGTTCACCATATACATATATTGGGTCAAGATGCCTGCTATTTTATTCAGGATAGAGAAAGAGAGAGAATATGATTTATCACTTGCCGGTCAAGCTCCATTTCAATGTGTATTACACATCTGGTCAAGCGATTTTTTTTTTCGGTGCTTCTCATATCTTCTCACAATGTACAGCCAAATTTTGTTTGCATTATTTTTTCTTTAGCCCAATCCACTTGATTCACTGAATCAGAGCGTAGAGAAGAGATTCAAGATAGTATCATGCAGTATTTCATTTTTAGTATTCAAACTTGACGATGAGAGACACGTTAATGTCATTATTATGCCAGAAGCTTTGGCCAATCCATGAATGCTTGAAATGTAGTGGTAAATTTTTCAGAATTGACGATTAACTATTTCCAGTAAACAATTGCAATTTAACCAGAAAAATAGCCGTTTTTGGAAAGTCAAACGATTTGGCTGAGAGAGAGAGAGAGAGATGTTTTGAACCTCTCTCTAACAATTTTTTACCGTTAACATTACATACTTGAACTTGATGGTAATGAATAAGACTGAAAAAGATTTAGATTATCACTTTAAACAACTCAATTTGATGACTTACTCATATCATCACGCATTGAACGATTTTTGACTTGTACCATAATCCGAGAAAAACTTACCCGGTTTAAAGACCTCATCTCTTTTGTTTTAAACTTTACATGATGTTTCATTCATCATCATGATGTGGTTAACCAATTCGTTCATGAAATTTAGATATCGTTTCTTCTCGTACACATGCACATTCATACACATCTTGTGTACATTCAAGATAACCACTTCAGCATTCAGTTCTATTATTACCCACATTGATACCGAATGATGGTTGGGAAAAAAATTTGTGAGAACATGGTGTCATGATCATATTACTGATACAGAGTATCCAATAATAGCATTTTATCATTTTTTAAAGCCGATTTATAGAAATATCCTTCTTCTTCTCACTTATCGGATGGACAATCTTTGCATGACTTGCATGGATTTTGAATCTCTTTCTTCTTTAAATTTTGCAAATTATATCGCCTGTATCAGAATTATGATACTGGATTGACCGATTGAAAATGGTTCATTCACATCGTTTGTTTGAGCCAATTCATCAGCCATATAAGGGCTATTTTCTAAATATTTTTAAGGGCTCAAGGGGATTTTTGGACACGATATTCGAATCATGTTCCTATCATGATAACTCTTTCTGTCCATTTTTGATTTGATTTAGGATTAAAACACAACATCAAAGTATCGATCTTTCAGACGATAAAGTCAACTGTTAGTAACACTGTAACTAACATTCTTATTCAAATAATACGAAGCTATTATTGATCTCTCAGCAAGCTTCTTCAAGTTCTTGTTTATATCATCTTGTTTGGAAACATTGATTGGAAAATTCCAAATTATGAGATTTCTTCCTGTTTTGAGAAGTTTCAATTCTCATCTAAACTCATGATCTGAGCCTCAAACTTCGAGATTGGGCCACGATTGTCAAGCTATCATGAATTTTTGATTCCTTCTGTTAGTTCGTCAGATGGAAAACAATAAAGATTGTAGCTCGAATGTTGATCAAATTTTGCAAGAAACTGAAAAGCAAAAATATTACCATAATATTTGAGGCGTGAGTAAGGAATCTCATTCATGTGATTCAATAATGATGCTCATCATTCTTCGAATTATTTGATATTATCATCAGTACAAAAATCGAAACATATTTTTTCGCTTCATTCTTTGTTGATTTCTATTCATCACTATTCATGGTGAGTGAAGAGATAAATAGCTTGATAAATATAATCAATTTATCAATCATTACTGGGTGTCAATGCTGATGAGCTCTATCCTACATCAAGCATGCATGAATTTTTCGTTCCCTCATCAAGAAAAAAACAATGTTAAGTGAATATATCATAAAGTGAATATTTAATTAAAGAGAGGTAAATGATATCGATAAAAAAGATGAGAGAGAAAATAGTGTGATGAAACACAACACAAGAACAAAACAATTGTGTTCATCGTTCGTAATTGATTGAAGTTGAGGTAGGGCATGAGAAAATATAACGGTTGTTTGTTTCGCTACTCATCAAACAAAATTTGCCATCAAAGTTTTGACAAAGATGTAAAAAAAGGTGGAGTTGTCAAGTTGACAACTTAAATTTTGTGAAAGCCTAATGTTGGGTTGAATAGGGTGGTGATTGGTGCACTTATTGATTGAGAGAATAGTAATTATATGCAAAATTAGCATGAAACAGTGGATGCCTTAATTGTTGGGAGGTGAAAATTTTTTAGAGCACGATGAGTGGAACAAATGATGAGTGTTCAAGAGGTTCATCAATTACTTTATTCAGTATTGATGGAAATTTCGAAAATTTTTAAGAAAATCCAAATAAGTTATTATTCTTTATTGACCATCATACAAGATCGTGGCGTTTGAGAACTAATCAGCACATTCTTCATAATTGTGACGATTTCAATTGGATTACACGTGTATCTTGAGGCATATTCCAATAGCCGAAAAAAATTTGATTTTGGATTTTGGATTCACTTTTTTCACTTGCCAGTAAAACATGTCACTGATGAACGATAAATTCATTTTTATTCTTTTTTTATGCGTTCACTTGTGAAAGCTATCGCTCTTCTCTCTTGATACTGGGTTGGGGAAGATGATTATGATTATCAATATTAATTTCATGCATCATACATTCGATTGATTCATATTCCCAATACTCATGATCATTTCTTCCAATTTGTACAGCTTCTATATATTGGGCATTCAAGAATGTATCTAGAGGATATTATCTTGGTACCAGTTCAGATGGAATGATATGCTGCACTGCCAAGCAGCCTCAATCACGCTCAGAACTTTGGAATATCCATCTGATACCTGCTCGTGGTGCCACAATGTTTGCCCTCAAGTCTATCGGCCGAAAACGATATGCTCGAGCATCGAAAATTGATGATTCAAAGGATGGTGAACAGGTTCAAGTTGATGCAACCACACCATGGAGTTCGGAGACATTGTTCCAATTCAAATACTATGAAGGAGGATTGTATGCCCTGTTAACATCATCATGCAAATATCTCACGAGTGATGGTACTTGTGTTGATGTGAAACAATCGGGTGGCAATCAATCGAACGGTATTGGCATCAAAAATGGCTCATCAGGAGCCACAATTATTGCTACCAATGGAAATTCTGCACTCACTCAGGCCACATCGACATCACTTCCGCCAGCGGAATGCTTGTTCACCATTGAATATCATGGTGGCTTTATTGCTTTTCGAGATCAAAGTGGCCGCTATCTGGCATGTAGTGGTCGAGCATCAGTTTTACGAACACGAGCTACTAATGTATCTCGAGATGAATTGTTCATATTTGAAGAGGCACCAATTCAAATTGCTTTGAGAGCTGCTTTCAATGACAAATGGGTCAGCGTTAAGCAAGGTATGTTCTAGTGATATTACATTACTGTATTCCAAAATTTTGGAATATTTTTCAATCATTTCGGAATTCAATGATACGAAATATTCAAAATAATAAATAATATAATCTCTTATAGGTGTTGATCTTTCGGCAAATCAGAATGAGATTACAAGTCAACATGAAACATTTCAACTACAATACAACAAGAGCTCCGATACATGGCATATACTGACCAAGGATGGACATTATTGGGCTCTTGGTGCCGCATCAACTATACAGGCTTCATCACGAGATGAAAAGAATGCTTGCTATTTCAAGCTCAAATGGAATGCTGATGGTACAACATCCATATTATTGTCTACCCTGGATGGCAAAACGGATGAATCGAATGCTAAATGGATATGTAATCGTAAATCGGGACAATTGTGTACCGGTGTTGCTGATCCGGTTAAATTTTATCTCATGTTTCGCAATAGAACATCGTTAAATTTGCGTGCTGCCAATGGTAGCGGATTTGTAGGCCTCAAATCTGCTGGATCCAGTAAACTGGAATCCAATAAGACCAGCCCCGATTCGATTATTGTGGAATATTCCAATTCCGAGGCAACCAATGGTAAAGCTGTGGGCTCAGATGGTGATGAGAATGGTTTCAATAGCTGTTTGTTCAAGATGCCGGCTAACGGTAAATATTGGTCAATCATTGAGGCCAACATGATTGCATGTGATGTCGGCAGTCCATCGTGTGCTCAACGTTGGATAATGGAACTTCGCAATGGATGTTCAATAGCTATTCGAACTCTCGAATCGACCACATCATACATTCAACTCACATTACAAGGAGCAATCACAGTGGGCTCATGTCAACCCGAAAATGCAACTCTGTGGGAATTCTGAGCTTGAGGCAAATAAGATGGAAATAGAGTATTTCTTACGCTCTAGAACTCTCTAGAACTGATCATCAAGATGCAGTATACAAAATTTATATGAAAAAGTGAAACTTAATCATGAGCTTTGGAGCTTCTAAAAAAAGTTTGATCCATTCTGACGACAATCAAAATTTTTCGCTTCTTTTGGAAGATGAGTCTCTTATTCATCATCCAGTAAGAATTTGGACGTATCTCTTGACTTTTTTCAGTTTTTAACGTGATGCGAATGTTCTGTAACTAGCCAATCATGATGTGTGTATTGATCAGGGAAATGTTATCGGTGGCTCAACTGATTATCTGGATATAGAATGAGTGAATGAAGGAAACAAGTTGATAGAAGTTACTCATTGAATCACCGTAACAGATAGCTTTTCCTATCATTATAATTCACATTTATACTTATCCTTGGGGATGATGAAAGTTTTACACCTTAATTGTTTATAATACAACTTTTCTATTTTCTATCGAATTATATAACAAATTCACATTGTAATGGACAAAATTGAGTTATTCGAATTCTTATGGTGGAAATAATTGATTTTTCAGTGAATAAGTCGAAAAAAATTCTACTCATCATGAAAACTGTGGAAAAAAGGCCCGCGGATAGTGCGACTCGATTCCTGAGAGGAAGCCTTTTTCTTCAGACATATTGATATTAATATCAATACTTTCACAATTATAACTAACAAGTTACTATTCTGGATGCATTCGGTTTTACGGTAATGATTCGCAGGTGACTAAGTGTGAAACGAGATCATGAACTTCAAATTCATGTACACTTAAGCGAGCTATAGTTTTGCATATTTTCTCTTACATCTTGATGAAATTATTGAAATTGGTGATACGCGCCAAATCTCGAGATTGGAAGAAAACATGTTCTTCCTTTTTGTCAAAATTTAGTATCTGTTATTTTTCAGATCGAGGTTTTTTTCCATTTTTTGGCTTATCTTCATCTCCAGGCTGATCTCTCCTATTGAAACAAGAAGGGATGAAAATATTTTTCCACACCCATAAGAAACTCACCATAAACATTTAACTGCCTTCGCTTCAAGAATGGTGTTCACAGTAGACCAACTGAATCTGGCAATTGATGGATAACCAAAAATTTTATCCATATTTTTGTCAAGGAATTTTTTTGTTTCCGGATCTGAGGCAAAAAAATGACGACTACTCAGATACATACAGACCTTACAAAAATAACACATCTCACCTGCTGGATAGCCAGACCCATAGCTTTCTCCAATGATATCACCTTCACGGAACTTCCAATTTGAAACAATTCTATCTCGAATTGATCTTGCACATATACTCGCTGCCCATACTGCAGTGTAAAGCGAGTCAGCTCTTTTTGAAACTACAAATTCTATATGTGGGAATTTTTCCATCAATTTCTCCTGATACTTATCAGGAGGTCCAACAGTGCCCAGGAAAACCTTTAGAAAGTCAAAATGAAGCAATATAGAAAATGATTGTGAGGAGACTATGAAGAATACCTTTTTAACGTTGACCTCTTTCTCAATAGCCTGAGTAATCAGGTTCATGGCAAAGTCTTGAGACAGAGAGTTCAATTTATATTTTTTCCTAGTGGATAATCGAGAGAAATCTTCAAACTTAGTAAACATTGTACTTTTAGTGATGTAATAACCTTTTAAGCATCGAATTATTGATGAACGTTGGAGATATTGTCCAAGCCATCCAGCCAAAATTATCGATCTGATTTTCTTCAATCTTTTCAAAAATCTCCTCTCGACGTTTCTCAGTCAGTGTCTTGGAACCTAATGAAGAGAGATTATAGAATCACAGCAAGACGAGCGCATTTACACACCAGGACAGCTTTAAAAATATACTTACAGAGGAAATGATGTGTTTTCATAACCTCATCCAACTGTTCACGATAAAATACAACAGCATACAACATAGGCCCTAAAAAAAGAGTGAAAATAGAGAAATACATGTATATACATGTATCAATAGCTCACACCTTTAACACCGCTTCCTCATCAAATAATTTCTAAACTCACCCAAAACAGGACCCCGTCCAGCTTCACCGATACCCAATATACATGGTTGACGAAATTTTTTAACATCTATTGTCGATCCAAATAGATGATTATGATTACAATCCTCAATAAACGGGCTCAAATCGATAGGCATGATCAACAAAGAAAGAGTATCTCCTAAATTCCTGGTCACATACAGAAATCTATCTAAGCTCTAGACACAATGAAAGAAACCGATAACATACTCAGGCACATTTACACACAATATTCTTTTAACTGAATCAAACTTTGATTAGAAAAAAACCAGACAACAACCACCCAATTATTGGTGTAACCCCGATCAAAGTTAAAAGGTACACCAAGGTCTCTCCTAGTTTTACGATTCGGACGTAAAATCCGCAGAGCGGCGTGGCTCAATTTCGGGATTTTCTAGGAAACGCGTGTAAGGTTTACAGTACAAACCCGAGGACGCAAAAGATTCTGAATCTCAAGAGATGTCTTTCCTCCGTTAAACTAAGAGAGTGTTTGAGTAAGAGGGAAAATTTTCACCAAGGTTTTACTGAGATTGGCTGTGAGGTATGTTCAAAAGTATTTCAAAATTCCGGATATAAATCAGTTTTATCGTGATAATAATAAGTATGATAACACTGAAATGACCAGCATCTTTCTGCTTATTACCTTTTAGCGGATGTGAACTGGACAGAAAGAGAGTTTCAAGTTCTGGGTGGGCTGAAAGTTTTTCATGTATTAATTCAGCTTTTTTCCCAATGACCGCCACCAAACTCACTTTCTTGATAAGATTTGAATTATCAATTGTATGGAATTTTGAGTGCTAGGGAAAAACTGAAGGAGACTTGAAAGTTACGCGATAAAAAACAACGGAAATACATTTGATAAGCTTTAGCCTGGCCAGAAGTACCAGAAGTATCTAATCAGAGTGATGTATTCTTATTATATAAAGAAACTTTCTAGCCACTCTGTAGATTATTTTTGACTAACCAGGGACTCAGATTATTATTCATCTGTGATCTGGAATTTTGCACTAATTTTTTAGGTGGTTCGAGTCCACCCTGTTGATCGTCATGAAGAGAGCATTCGAATATCTAAACCAATTGATGGATTCTGGATCATATGAATACGACTCACTTACTTATGATTATTCAATTCGTAATTTGCTCACTTTTGATCAATCATATATTTAGTAGGGTTCAATAAGGCCTATTCAGGAATCGTTCGAGAATTTTTTCCTCTCTCTCCTCTTCAAAATCAATTGGATCAATTTGGAATTAATTTAATACTTAAACGGAAATATTTGGATTTTACCCCTTCTTTTCATTAAGAATTTCGTAACAAGCCTTTTGAATCTTTTGAGGAATGGATTTTGAACGAAATCGAACACACAGCACTCAAAAGGCATTAGTAAGCCCAATCGGAAATGGATAATTTATTATCAAAAATTGTCATTTGATCATGATGATGGAAATGATGATGAGAATCTTCCGCCCTAACAAGATAGAAGGCAAAAGAAGAAGAAGTATTTGAAACCATAAATTCATCTCCAATTCATGAAAACGAATAGCATTTTTTGGATATTCCAAAAGAATAGTAGCTAATCGAGGTGATAAAATGGGACCGATTCCTCCAGTACTACTGATATACATTCGTGCAAGAAAATATGATTCAAATCCATTATAATGATCAAATGATATGAAATCTTGAGAAGATGACATTATTGCCGGAACAAACCAATCATTTAGGTTGTGATTCAAGCCGGAATTAACGTTCCTCAATATTCTTTCCCTTTCTTTCTCTCTCTCTCTCTCTCTCTCTCTCTCTCTCTCTCTCTCTCTCTCTCTCTCTCTTCAGTATTTTTGCAACAAATATTCGAATACAATTATTTGCATCTCATTTAGAATTTTCCAATGAGGTGCGAAAATTTTCGCCGTTCAATGAGCACCCAAAGCTCATTATCTGAGTACAATCAGAAGAGAGATAGTAGCGAAAAAAAAGACGAACATGATGATCAGGAACACTTGAACGAAGATATGTAACTCAAGTTGACGAATAAGAAAGGAATTTTTCTCTCACATTTTGAAAGGAAAAACTGGTATGTATGTTAGTAAGTACAAAAATAAGGGGAGCCATTGAAGTATATCAATATCGGGAAAAATTTTTTTTCTGAAGCATATATATCTGCGAATTGATAATATACATCTCTTCAGATGATCATACTCATGTCTAGACTAAAGGTGATAGAAGTGGACACGAAAAGTTACAATTCAATCTGTCGATTTACATCTACTTTCTACTAATTTTTTTTTCGTTTCTCGATCCATTCGTATTTTTTGATCAAATTTACATATTTTTACGTGCCTGGGTGGTGGAAAAAAATTTGATCAAGAAGGAATACATTTTCTGTCCACCACCTAACATGTGGATATTTGCTAATTTTTCATTATCATCATCTTCGTCGAAAACTTTTTTCTGTACTATTTTGTGGTTCTTAAGTTATTGTGTTAGCAATGGCTATGGTGAGAAGGGTTCTTCCAATATTGTTGTACAAGGAGGTGGTCCACACAATGAGGGATCGGTAGTGGTTAATTCGAACAAGAAGAGTAAAAATATAATCATTCGAGATCATCGGGGTACTGTGGTGGTTAATGATGGTGGTAAAAAAGGTTCTTCCAATATTGTGGTCAAAAATGATCATCCACACCACCACCATAAGCATGTGCCAATGCACCACATGGAACATCCGAAAATGATGCCAATGTTAGGTTCATCTCGATCTGATTCCAGTCAATCAAGTGCCTCAAAGTATGTGCCTCGATCAGCATCTTCTGTAATCAAACCTCATGGATACAGTGAAGATGAAGGATCAGACTATGATGATGATAGCTCAAAAACTTCCAAAAAGCATGGTCGAAATAAGTATGGTGATGTGTCCAGTGATGAGGCATATCCATCCAGCTACGGTAAAGATAGTGGTGCAGATGAGGGCTATTTGGATGGTCCAGGACCGGGACAAGATCGCAAGGGACTTCGAGAATTGGAGCAAGGTGCCGAATTTGGTGTGGAACAGCAAGTGGAAGATTCGGTCGAGAAACAGATCGAAGAAGGTGTCATCGGTCCATTGGCTGATGGTGCTGAACTTGGTGGATATGCTTTTGATTCGGTAAATGATCCATTTGGTACATCACCAATCGAAGTTCCAGGTACAACATATCATTTTCCATCGCAACCATTCTTAAGTGATAGTGAATTGAGTAGTTTAGACAGCCATTCCAATACTAAGCCATTGACTAGTAGTGAGCCATTGGCCGAAGCATCATGGTCTTATCCAGAGAGTCTTAAATGATTTTCTATCCATCTTCTTGTGGATGGTCAAAAATTCATTGAAAAGCTATCAACGGACGATGATGCTCCTTGTCTCGCTGCCTCTTCTAATTAAATTTCTTTAGTGATAATAACTTTGTATGAGAATTTCATGAGGCAGTGTCATTAGCCATTCTTCAAAATCTTCTATTTTTTTATTATTCCAATAATCTGAGAAAGCTACTCATGAAAAGTAACGGGTCGAGGGAAGAGTTAGCGTTCTGTTTGGTAACTAATCACTCTCAATCTGAAATGTACAAATAAATTGGAGCCTCAAAACACAATTTAAATCATCTGATATGATTGTCAATTTGTTTTATCAATTTTAAGCACTTTCAGACCGAAAGTGTGTAAAGGAAGAGGATTATTCTGAAATCTTAAGAATTTGTTTGAAAACGCTTCTGGTATCAGTTCCTGTAATGTTAAGTCTTCACGGATAATTTTTTCAGCAGATCATTTTAATGAACAATAAGTGACAAAGAGAAGAATATACATCCATTAAACTCCAGCGTACTTGACATATCTTTGAAGCTGATATCGGATGAAATTGAAAGATCATCATTTTCATCGAGCTTATCTTGAAGGCAGTTTAATGAAAAGTGATTGCTGAAAAGGATCAGTACCTCTCCTGCACCCTAATTAGATGCGGATGATCAAAAAAACTTATTCTCTCTCTCTCTTTCTTTCTTTCTTTCTTTCTTTCTTTCTCTTCTACTTTTTTTGCTCTCTTATCAGTCGAAGATATGCCAAATGAAGTTCATAGGTGAGAGTTGAGGGAATGGAAATAGATGTATGGGCCAGGTCACCTTAGCTTATATAGTCGTTCGCATGAATTGTCATTGTATTCAAACAATTCAGCCGTTGAGACTGATCTGATTCTCTTTTGTGATAATATGATGGAACTTTAGAGACAAAATTTGACAAGATCGAGGATAAGAATAGATAATTAAGTTTTGATCAGTTTTAACAAGTTCTGTTCACCGCGAGCATTGATGTATTCAGACAGGCACAAAATACAATGCAGTAGTGCTGAGAATATGGAATGGGCACTATTAATAAAGTAATCACCTGGGTCAGAGCCATCAGGTATTATGTCCAGTTACTAAATTATGGGTACTCCGGTACTACTCATCAGGTAAACCAGGTATTTGAGTACTAACAAAATACTATTTCGACATGAACTTCGATTATTAATGAATGCCGATATTGAAAAAATGTGGGAGCTCTGAGCGATGAGGAATAGAGAGGAATGAGACTCCTTGATCTTTCTGATCCCGAGATAACATTTTATGGTCGTTACATGTAGTTGGAAATATTCAAATTTTTTTTCAGATTATCATTACACCAATCATCTCTCTGATCTGATATTAATCGGTATTCACAAGTTTTCAGCACAAGATGAAAAATATATATACATATCATCGATTCACACCTTAATTGTTTATAACACAACTTTTCTTTTTTCTATTGAATTATATAACAAACCAATTCACATTTCAATGGACAAAATTGGGTGATTCAAACTCTTTCGATGAAAATGATTCGATGGATCATGAGAACTGTGGGAAGATGTCCCGTTAATCAGTACCGTTCCCTTTTTGGGGGAGACTTTTTTTCTTAAAACATATTTTCACAATTCTAACTCGAGGAACAAGCCAGTATTCTAAGTGGAATTCGTTTTTACGATAATGATTTGCTACTTAGATGAGATCATGGATTTCAAATTCATCTACACTTAAGCGAGCTCTAGTTTAGCAGATTTTTTTCACATCTTGATCAAATTATTGAAATTAGTGATACGCGACAAATCTCGAGATTGGAAGAAAACATGCTCGTCCTGATTGTTAAATTTCAGTGTCAGTTGTTTTTCTGACTTTTTTTCAGATCGAGGTTTTTTTCCATTTTTTGGCTCATCTTCATCTCCAGGCTGATCTTTCCTGTTGAAAAGAGGATGATTAACAATATTAACAATATTCCTTTTTCATCCGTAGGAAACTCACCATAAACATTTCACTGCCTTTGCTTCAAGAATGGTGTTCACAGTAGACCAACTGAATCTGGCAATTGATGGATAACCAAAAATTTTATCCATATTTTTATCAAGGAACTCCTTTGTTTTCGGATCTGAGGGAAAAAACAAAAAATACTTAGATACATACAGATCTTACAAAAAGAACGCATCTCACCTGCTGGATAGCCAGACCCATAGCTTTCTCCAATAATATCACCTTCACGGAACTTCCAATTTGAAACAATTCTATCTCGAATTACTTTTGCACATATACTCGCTGCACTAACTACAGTGTAAAGTGAGTCGGCTTTTTTCGAAACTACAAATTCAATATCTGGAAATTTTTCTTCCAATTTTTTCTTATACTTATCAGGAGGTCCAACTGTATCCAGGAAAACCTTCAGGAAGTCAAAATGAAACAATGTAGAAGATGGTTGTGAAGAGACTATTAAGAATACCTTTTTAACATTGACCTCTTTCTCAATAGTCTGAGTGATCAGGTTCATGGCAAAGTCATGAGACAGAGTGTTCAAGTTATATTTTTGCCTAATGAATAAACGGAAGAAATCTTAAAACTCAGCAAACATCAGGCTATTTGTGATGTAATAACCTGCTAAGCATCGAATTATTGATGAACGTTGGAGATATCGCCCAAGCCATCCAGCCAAAATTATCTATTTGATTCTCTTCAATCTTTTCGAAAATCTCCTCTCGACGTTCTTCTGTGAGTGTCTTGGAATCTAAGGAAAAAATATCATAAAATCACTGAGAGACAAACACATCTAGACACTCTGAGAGCTTCGAAAATATACTTACCGGCGAAATGCTGTTTCTTCATAACTTTATCCAACTGTTCAGGATAAAATGCTACTGCATACAACATCGGCCCTAAAAAAGAGTTGAATGAAACATAAATGTATCAATTGATCACTTCTTCAACACCATTCTCTAATTAAATTACAAAACCTCTAAACTCACCCAAAACAGGACCCCGTCCAGCTTCATCGATACCCAATATACATGGTTCGCGAAATTTTTTAACATCTATTGTCGCTTCAAACAGATGATTATGATTACAATCATCAATAAATGGACTCAAATCGACAGGCATGATCAACGAGGAAAGAAAGATGCTTATATATTTCCGATCACACACACAATTCTTCAAACAGTATACATCATGATGAGACCAATGGATATAATCAGACACAAATATACCAACTTAATTCATTCAATTCAATTTCAATTTAGTTGATTAAAAAACACACAGTCATAATCTTAATTGTTGTAATCACAATCAATAAAAAGATATATATCTTGCTTTTTTTTTGTTTGTCCCGCGCGCTCACTTTTTGTGTGTGTACAGCCAAAGTAAAGCTAATGCTGTGTTAATACTGAAGCCTGTTTGGTAAGTTTTCTCTCTCTCTTTTTCTCTTTCTTCCCTCTCTCAGCAGCCTATCTTTCTCTTTCTTTTTCTCTTTGCTCTTTCTTTTTCAGTGATAATAAAACAGATCCTCTTTCTTCTTCTCTTTCTTTTACATAGCCATTGTGTACTATGTACTTTACTATGGACAATCACAGCGTACACTTTTTGATGGAGAGAGAGAATGTATTTAATTAAATTAAATTCATTGGGATGAACATGTCAAATTGGCTGGTGATTAAATCGAATTATATGTATCATTTGGAATCATCATCATCAACATTCGCTTTGTGTGTGTGTATTTGTGTATGTTTGACTGATTAATTTCTGGTGATATGTGTGTGAGTGTTTATTTCAACAACTATTGAGCGATATCATCTTCATCAGTGTTGATGTATATATTGTAGAATGTGTTGCCGCTAAAAGTGGATGATTTACTACATAATTTGGACTTAACAATACATCAAAAGCAGTAAACATCACACATTATCACTTTTTGATGTAGTGTTAACCTCTTCATCATTCTCGATATACATACACACACACTGTGTTTGACATCTTGTTGAGTAAAGTGTTGATGCAATTTAAGTCGGCTTGAAAATGGCGTCTGTTGAAGTCGATTTGGTTGTCAAAAGTGAGATTGTTTCTACAACTACTACCACCACCATTGATGATGATAATCAAGAAACGCATGTTGATGGTAATGGTGTACATAATGGTGTTGAAGAGAAGCCAACCGCTAGTAATCAAAATGAGAATGAAGAGAGTAAAGAAGTCAACACCGAAGATGGTAAAGAGATACACAGTGTGGAAAATGATCCGAATTTTGCTGCTATATGTTCTTTTATTGATAAGTTTGGCTGTTATTTGGATTTACAATTGGACATTGAAAAACTTAAATCTATGTTGGACAATAAAGATTATGGTGAGAATAGTTGGAATAATTTTTCATTTGTCTTTGCATCGTGATAACTTATTATTTTACTCACACAGTTCCCGCTGATTTGGTGGAGCTTCACATTAAATTGCTTCGTAAAAAGAGAAAATATATTCAGAAAGATAAATGGGAACGAGCTCTGGTACGATTTATTGCCGAATACTCCAATGTTGATGCATGGGAATTGGAGCGATATGGTTACAAGAACGTCCAAACTCATATTCGAACGGAAGTCCTCAAGGTACCTACTAGTATTTCGATTTCTTCATCTCAATTTTCAAACAGTTCTACTGTTTCTGCTGAATGTAGCCATACTCTATCCTTCGTCATGTCAGGAAAGCAATGCAGATACACTCATGTGTATGGAAAAATTCTTCCGAACACTATTATTACCGATACCGGTGGAAAGCTTAGTAGCAACTTTCGAACTTGATTCACAGTCTAATCATTATCATTTTCATGATTCGGTGTCTAATAAGCTCTTTTACTCTTTTTTAGCGCTTGCTGGAGGCTCAGTTTGATTATAATGCCAAATTTAAAACCGAGATTAATGCATTAGATTCTCAATCCTTACGACTTCTTCCAATTGGTCGTGATATCAAAGGAAATCAGTATTGGTATCAACTAGACCCAGAATTGTGTTTAAGGGTCTATAAAGAACAGCCGGACGATGAAAATGCTTGGCTCTTAATCTGCAGGTATTTATCATAAACTTTTCCGACTTTTTTATCCAGAGAGAAAAAAATTTAAACCATTTCAATTGTCTCTTTTAGGGATAAGAATGATTTGGCCACTCTCATTGGCCAACTTCAAAACCCTGATAGTTGTGAAAGTGTTAAAGAAGAATCTTCAGCTCCTGTGAGTGAAAATATAAGTGAAAATGAAGACAGTAATAGTGCAAAATATTTTCCAAACGAAGTCAAGAAAGAATCTACAAGCGAAGAAGTTACATGTGGGATGGAAACCAGTGTCAAAGCACCTGAAGAGGAGAAGACAGATATTGTTACCAACCAAGCGTCTAGTTTGACTCATGATCAATCACTAGAAGAAACAAATGAATCCAACAATTTCACCAATATACTCCCGACCTCACAAGATAACGACTTCTCACATTCGTCGAACTATGCAATCGATATCCCCAAAAATTCTACCATCAAATCCGAGACCACGGTACCGATGGAAGTCAAAGAAACAAATCGAGTCACAAGTTACTTAGAAAATGAGAAAGTTGAAACGGTCCCTACGATTTGTAATCGTTCAGAACCTAGTTTAAGCCAAAATATCATCACTGAAAAAAATGAAAATTTCATTTCAAGCGTACCAATGCAGTTACCATTCACATCAACACTCACATCAGAAACTTCATCTTCTCATCCATCATCAATCAGTGTTAATGCCATGATTGACAGTGATCTCAATATAGTTTCAGATGTCTTGAACCACGTAATAGATAAAGTGTGTCTAGATTCTCGTCGAACATTTCCTCCCAACATTTCACCTGATATAATAGCAGTTTGTGATGATTTAGTTGACCGAGTTTGTGCCTCAATCGATGGTTCCTCTTATCAATTGCAATCTCCAATTATTGGACCTCAAACATTTCAATCTAGGCATATTTCTGATCCATTATATTGGTCAAATCAAATGAGAAATGAATCATCAAATGAGCTCTCAACTAATGAACTCAGCTCTTTTCTGCAAAGTAAGTCAATTCATGCCTTAGAAGCGATTTATTGTATTTTATCCAAAAATTAGATTTTTCGTGTTCTCTTCGATCCGTTCTCACTTTAAAATTGAATTAGGAGTGATGATTTGATCCATGTTGCTGAGAATTTCACTGATCCAATGTAACAAACATTGGACCAAAATTAATTGAAATCGAAGACTTTAGGTTGAGGAAGAGGTTGAAATTTAAATACTCGTACTTTGACCCTTTGGAGATGAAATCTTCTAACTTCATCTTGAAGCAAGAGTTTCTGTCATTCAAAATTTTTCAAAGCTTTTATCTGATCTTAACGCTCGAGTCAATTCTACGGTCTTCTAACCAAAATTTATTTATTGCAGTCGAAGAGGAAGGACGTGTAACACGGAGTGGAAGGAGAGGAAGGCCTCCAAGTACCTCAAGCAGAGGTAAGTTAACGATGTTCTGATATTAAGGAGAGCTAGTATTGATATGTTATTGATTTATTCAAATTTGTTTCTCACGAAGTTGGGTATCAGAAATCTGATTCTGAAAAAATACAAAAAACCTAAAGATTTTAGCTAGAAAATCGAATCACACCTAGCGTAGGACAGATTTTTCATTTCTGATTATTTTTTTCTCATCAGTTACCAGTGCATCTCATAAAGGAAAGACACCGTGCCTACAGGTAAGTTTTCAGCCTGAATTTTTGGTGTTAGGGTTTTTCAGACACCGAGCTGTCCCTCTCTTGAAATTGCTCCGAAATCTCTTTTGAGAATCTGAGTCTCAAGAGGATGATCATGTCCATAAATCGACTATGGAATTCTTCTATATTCGAAATCTTCTCATCTCATGTCTGAGACATTGTTAGAAGAAAAACTTATTTTTTGAAGATTGACTAGAGGTTTCATATAATATAATATTTTTACTACAGGAATCAAACGACAACACTGGCACAGTTCAAACAAGAGGAAGAGGAAGGGGTAGAGGCCGTGGTAGAGGCCGAGGCAGAGGACGTGGAGGTAGTAAAGGTAGTCAAAGAACCTCTGAGGATACCGAAGTACCTGCAACTCAATCGACTGAACAATTCCAAGAAGTGCAAAAGAATAATAATCAAGAAACAAAAAAGAAACCAGCTCCCAAAGGAAGGCGTAAATTTATTCCAGAACTCCAAATTCTTGAGGAAACTATGGATAGAGAACTATCTCCACCTCCAGTTAAGAGAAGTAGACGTATTCAAGCTCTTCAAGAGAGGAAGAATGCTGAGTTAGCCGAAAAATTGAAGAAAGAACAGCAATTATTAAAACAATTAGCTAAGAAAATGGATAAAAGCAGATCTCAAGAAAACAGTCGAGATAGTTTTGAGAAGCCAAGTCGTAAAAATAAGGTAATTTTCCGGTAAAAATTTTTTGGTCTCATCCATCAAATAAATTCTCTCTTTTCGTTTCTTCATAGCATGAGGCGAGCTCTAGTGAAAGCGACTCTGACTCTACGAGTAAAAAGCGTAAAAAAGGGCGCAAAAGGCGACATGGTCTGTGTCCGTGGGACACTGCATCAACATCTCCCAGTGAATCTTCGTCGTCTGAAGAAGAAGAAATCGAGGAAGAGGATGAAGATGATGTTCTTCGGTTTGATGACAATGAAGATGAGTTCGCATGTGAAGAACCAGAGATTGATGCAGAGCCAGTGATCTTAAAACGTGCTAGAACGGCCAGGAAAGGTGAGTAATTCTTTTCAGGTCAAGAAATGAGGTACTTGAGAATTTTTTCATATTCCTAAAACTCCTAAAATTGAAATATTTCAGTCAAAGAAAAAGAAGTGAATCAAGATTCGAGCGAAGAAGAAGAAGAGATTAATGACGATACTCCCTGTCGAAAATGTGGAAAATACGACCATCCTGAATGGGTACGGCTTCTTTTGTTCATTTGTTTGAATTTTATTAATTATTGCAATACTTTTAGATTCTTCTGTGCGACCAATGTGATGCTGGTTATCATACTGCTTGTTTGAATCCTCCACTCATGATTATACCTGATGGCGATTGGTTTTGCCCTCCGTGTGAGAATGTGAGTTCATCAGATGGAAGTTTGGAGTCCCAAATTTAACCTTATCTCGATTTTTTGCAGAAATTTTTACTTGATAAGCTACAAGAGCAATACGATAGTCTGGTCAAAGCTCTTGAAAAGAAAGAGATTGAGGATATGCGTAAGCAAAGGCTGAAAGAAGTTGCAATTAATTTAGATAATATCTTGCCCAAAACTAAAGCTGAAAGTAGAAGAAAATCCAGTGAGTCACAAGAATCTAAGCCTCGCCCCCGAAAAGCTCGCACCCGACGAAGTGATGATGAATCAGATGAATTGGATGAAAGTGAAGGAGATGAAACTGGCTCTGATGAAAGTGACTACCTTCTCCTGCGTTCTGCAAGAACCAAGAAGAAGATCAGTTATCAATTCACCGAATATGATGAATTGATAAACTCAGCAATTAAAGATGAAGCTTACGAGGGTTATGAAGCAACTGAGGCTGCCTCTTTAGCACAACTGCCCTATGGTCAGTCTAGAGGAAAAGATATGAGCACCATTGAGAATGCCTTCAAGGAACAGGCCGATGAAAACCGTGAGAATTCACCTGGACAGGCTTCCCATAAAGATGATGAAGATTTTGACCCCGAAGACAAGCAGGACGAAGATCCTGAAGAGAGTGGTGATGAAGAATCAGCTCCCAAAGCTCGCTCTGGAAAAGCCAAGCCATCTGGCAGAACTTCTAAAAGAGCTTCCAACAAAGCTAAACGAAGAAGACTAAATGACTTGGAACCGCCATCGGACGATGATTCCGATGAGTCTTTCCACCAAAGTTCTGATACAGAAGTTGAAGAACTCTCTGAAGAGGAAACTCCTGAAGAATCTGTGAGTGAAGAATTGGATAGTGATGAATCCGATTGGAGAGACCGTCGATCAAAGGCCAAGAGCCGAGGTCGTAAAGTAGTTCGAGCTCCTGGCCGTAAGAACAAAGGAACAAAACGCAAGAAAGGTTATAGAGGAGATGATTTTGTCGTCACCTCAGATGATAGTGATTATGGAGGGCGAACCAAAACTCGTGCAGTAGCAAGAAAAAGAGTAAGCTATAAGGAAGAAACTTCAGAAGAAGAGGAAGAAGAGTGGGGATATAAAACTTCCAAGAAGAGCAAAGCTCTTAGTGAGTCCGAAACAAGTGATGAAGAATGGCAAGATGATGATGACGATGAGGATAATGTGAAGCCTCCTAAAAGAAAGAGAATATCTGAATCAGACGAAGAAGAGGAGGAGGAAGAGGAGGAAGAGGAAGAAGAACAATTGGATGAGGACGATGCGAATGCTGAAGAGGATGACGATGTATCGGCCGATGAAAGTGAAAAGAACAGCCCATCTAAGCCTCGCAAAAAGAAACTTCGAATTGAAGATGACAGTGAGAATGAGAAAGAAGAAGAAGAAACTCCTCAAATTCCCTCATCTGAGCCCTCTTCTTTACCTCAAGATTCGACTCCAGTCGATAATCCGATCCAGTCAGAAATGATTTCTGAGCCTCCACCGAACCCAAAGAAAGCTCCCAGAAATGAGAAGAAGGAAAAGTCACCAACTAAACCACGCAAGCAGCCTAAGCCGAAAGAGAAGAAAGAAAAAGCTCCTCGAAAACTAGAAATGCGTGGTAAACCAAGATTGTCTAGAGCTCGAGTAATGTGCCTAGCCGAAAGTCCTGCTGAATCTGAAGAAGAAGAGGAAGTCAATAAGACTGAGCAAGGGTCAGAGGCTTCTTCACAAGGTGATACAAATGCTCCCGCTGAACAAGAGAGTACCCAAGAACCTCATGAGCCTATTGAGAAAATTCCAAAAGGAGCTGAAGTATCTGAAAGTGTTGAACAAGCTGAACGAAATAATCCTATTCTTTCAGGCATGCTTGGTCCTAGAGGCATGAGTCATAATGATCTGAAAATTCACGCACCTAATCCTAATGAAATGGAAATGGGTCCTGAAACTAATACTCGAATCAACAGTCGCCCTCCTTCTGGCCCACCTGGGCCACCACCAATCAGCGCTATGTCTATGAATATACTTCAACCACCGTCCATGAATGTGCCACCAACATCTCAGAATCCAAAACCTTCTCCACTGTCACAACTAACTGCTTTCGCTTCCAAGGGTCCGCCAGCTTCTTCACCCTCTCAAAGTAATCTACCTCATCCTCAAAATCTTAACTATCCAGAGAATTATCCCCATCCTCCTCATCATCATCGTCCTCCCAATCATCCCCCATCTTCACATCCATCAATGATTCATCCTCCTTCCGGTGATAAAGAGGACAATGATTACTCCATCATGTCTTTAGACTCATTCAATAGCAATCAGCGCCATTTGAAAGCGGTACCTCATAGCAATGCATTCTCTCCTCCATCATCATCTGAACCATCACATATCTTGAATCTAGAAAGTAATCCACAATACAATCCACAAGGCATGCCTCCTGGTATGGAGCGCCTACAAGCAGGTCCCAATCCACATCAACGTTACAGTGGAACCAAGAAAAACTCTCAACAAGGTCCTCCTACATCACAAGCATCAGTCCCACAGCAGCCACCATCTCATATTCCTCGCGCGGCTCGACCACCGTTTCCAGAGCATCTTCCCCCGAGGGGCTATGGACCACGACAAGGTTTTCCGGGTGGACCTCCAGGCAGCTATCCACCTGATCCTAGAGCCTACTATGATCCGAATTTCATACGAGCCAATCATCTTCCTCCTCATGCTCAACCACCGGGAATTCATCAATACCGTCAAAGAGGCGCTGGTCCTATGAATTATCCAACTCCAGGTCCAGAATATTTTGCCCAAAATCCTGGAATGGCTCCTCCAGGCTTCAACCCAGCTACTTATTACCCACCTTCTCACCATGGACCTCATGCACCTCCCCCGCGTCCTGGTATGCCCGGACCAGCACCCCACTTACAGAGTGGCATACCTCGTGGACCCAACAGTGAGCCGCATCTAAGAGAAAGGCCACCTCCAGGCTATCCTCCTGGATATCCTGTACCAACTCATTATCATCAAGGTGGTCCTATGCCTCCATACTATCCTCATTCTGCAGAACTAATTCCGAATGGATTTAGTATTCAAAATTTGCTCCACTCTTCTCTACAAAATCAAGCCATTCAAAATCGACCAAACGGTGTCAGCGGCAGCTCAGCAAACATGCCACCTGTTAGTTTACCAAATCCAAATCAACCATCAACTCGTCCTCCGACAACTGGTGGATCACAATCTCGCGGTGCACCATCAACCAGCAGTGTCACAAGTATATCGAACAGTCAAGTGAGGATAACATCCACAGCAAGTAATCGAAGCTAATTAGCCAGATTCGTGCCAAGATCCAATATGTGAAGGGGGAAGAGGGGTCCTCTCCATTTTGTCATTCAATGACGCTCCAAAATTTGTAAATAATTTCATCCTTTTTCATACCTTTTCCAACTCATTTTTATACTCATCACTTCCACCATCATCATTTGTAGAAAAAAATTCAAGCGAAACATCTGAAAACTATTTAATATTCTATCTATTCTCATTTCAAAAATTTTGCACTCCTGTGATCACTCCCACCCTAACAACGAGCAATGTTCACCATGTGGTTATCACTTGCTTGAATAGTTACGAACGTAATGAATGTGAATAAAACTCTAACGTTTGTGTAAATCTTGGCTTTCTTGCGCTTATTCGTGATAAATACTAGAGATAATTTTTGCCTTAAGAACCAATTCTCTATTATCTTCTGACAAAATCTAACAAAAAGGCGAAAACCAGATTATATTACTCAAAATTCTGTTGAATTCTTCTAAGTCAGTAGAGAATACTTAGCAGATAGACCATGAGATTCATGGAATGATAATGCAATTTTTCCAATCATTCAAATTTTTCTTCTCGACATAATTTATTGACAAATGGAATCAAGCTCATTATACTCAAAATTAATTTGTCGAATCTATAGAGGCCCATTTCTTGCTATATAACAGCAATAAATGTAGTTCGAAAGATTGTTGAGATTGTAATTTGAAAGAGCTCAAAATCATCTAATGTTATGGAAAAGTTCCTCGGTCAACTTTGGAATCGGAAGATAAGTGACATTAATTTCATGAGTATATTTTTCATTCTCATTTTTATGGGAGAATTTTTTCTAGGCCAAACTAACTGCTAATCATGCATCTGTCTTCCAGTTCCTTAGCAATTTTCACTAGTGTAAAAGTTTGAGGTGTGAATTTTTGATCAGAAATTTGATCCTCATCTATTAGTGAGCCATATGTTTGGAACTTGTTCAGAATGCAAAATCTTCGTCATCATAGGGATGAAAAACTGTACACAATTTAGTCATAAATGCAAAAAATTCATAAGTGAAAAATGTTTTCCAGTAAAACTGTGAATCAAACCCATAAAAGACAAATGTTTTCTCCTCATTTTTATCAAGCGATAATTTTAGTGATATTTACCTGCATTCTTTCCTCATCATCTTCGAAAGGTGCTGATCCTGAAGTAATCAAGACTGAGGCATGTTCAGGTATGATAGAATTGGCGAAAAAGGATGGAATGGAAAAAGCCATAAGTATTATCAGAGAGTGTATGGTGAGTATGCATCTGAATATTTTATTGGAACATTTTATTTACTTCAATAATATTTCTTTCAAATTAGAATTCTAAAATCAAGGAGAACAAAGAAAAGGTCATTAACTGTCCTAGTTTTAATAAAATTTTGAAATTTAAAGATGTCAAGGAGCTCGAAGCTTTCTGCAAGGAGAGAGATGCTGTTGATTTGGTAGAGTAGATCTCAATCATTCTGATGATGGATGATTGTTGAAAAATTTTCTTTTCTCTAAGGTTACAAAATGTTTCATTGACACCAAGGTTGATCCAGCAGTTCTCACAGAAATTAAGGTAAAAAATTGACTCCCAATCACCCCACTTTCTCTTGAACCTTTAACCAGAAGGATTGACAAGTTTCATATTTTTCCATCTTCAAGTCATGTGCTGCAGAATAAAATATTAGAACGATTCTGGCGAATGGAATAGCGAATCAATTCATCCAGTGGACACTTACTGTATTCATCTATTGCCTTGAATTTGATTAAGATTAAACGCTGACTCTTAATTAATAAAAGGGGAGGCTCTCCTACCTTTGATCTCGGAGTTTGAATTCACAAGATTATCGCTATCACCATGTCAATGGATGACAATAGACTATAAAATCAAGTTAGAGTTCATGTGTAAGAAAGTTCTTACCAGTTTGATAGATTGTAACAATACATGTACAAATGTATTGCATATTTATGTCTACTGAATGCATGTATCAATTTTTGAATGATTTTTCAAAATTCAGGTTACAAGTTCATTCTTCTAGAGAATTTTATAGAAATTTTTTCGGTAATTATTTAATAATTTTCATAAATTTTCCATCTGAGAAGATCAAATGATTCGAATTTTTGGCTCAATCTTTCTCTCCTTATTTTGAAATACACTAATCAAGTCACTTCAGATTTGAATGAGCATTAAGCTTTGGGAGTATTGCACTCATCGTTCATGATATGTTCTTTTCCCTCCAGTTTCACTCTCATATCAATAATTGTGGCGATAATCAAGCTGCTCCATTTGACTCAGGTCAAAATGAAGCGTCAGCGTGTTCCCTTGTTGAGAAAAGAATTGAAATACTCACAGAGAGGCAAAATTGTTATCATCATCTTACTGTAATAATCGAAGGCTGAGTATATCAATGTTGAAGAATGAACCTCTTCAGATTCTCTCTCTCTCTCTCTCTCTCTCTCTCTCTCTCTCTCTTCTACTTCTCAACTATGTCTAGTGCTAATGTTCTTCTCTAAATTGATCGCAATCTTGCGTAAATTGAGTATCAATAGGCAATGAGACAAGATAGTAGTTGTATGTGGATGACGTGCAATAGAGAGAGAATAAGATAAAGTAAAACTTGAGAAATAACTGTTTCATTTTCGATTGATTCCATCTTTTTCTCTTCTCTCTTTTGTTATATACTCACCAATAGTTCTGAAAAATTGATTTTGCATTCAGTGTTTTCATGTGAGTTCCCTGTGAGTGTGTTCCCAATACTTATCATCGAATAAAAATAAATATGCATCGCTTATTGATCGTGATATTTTTGATAATTGCTCTTGTCTTGGTTTCCACCGAGAGTCAAGGTATTTTATCCGATGAACGTGAGAAAGTTGAAGACAATATTGCTATTTGATGAAAAATTACAATTTTCGCTTCCTTATTCTAAGATATACCTTCACCATCATTAGATCACTATCGAATGGAAGAAACTTGTGCTGAAAAATTGAATCAACAAATCAATAAGGAATTGGAAGCTAGTCTGGTGTACTTGCACATGGTAAGCTTAAAGATTTTCGACTATTCTTCTCCTTGATCACTACTAGTATGATTGTTTCCCTCTCCATCTTCATCAAGGCAGGACATTTTCGCCGAAACGATGTAGCTAAAGAAGGTTTTGCTAAATTTTTCGATGCTGCATCTAAAGAGGAGGCTGAACATGCTAGAAAGTTCATCGAATATATTACAAAGAGAGGAGGATCATTGAAATCTTTCAATGTTCAAGTAAGTTCGAGAAAATGAAATCTCATTAGATGAGAAAATGTTTTTGTTAATTGAAAATGTATCTCTATAATAGATGCCCACCACAAATTCATGGCCAACTGCTTTGGATGCTTTCAATCATGCGATAAGTTTGGAGAAGGAAGTTCTAGCCAGTATTCATGAGGTTCATCTGAAAGCTGAGCATGAATGCAAAGATGCTCATGTAAGTTGAAAAATATTCGAACTTTATGGCTTCTGTGATATCAAATATTTATTCAATTTCTTCCTTCACAATAGCTGATGGACTTTTTGGAAGGTGAATTCATGACTGAACAGGTAGATTCAATCGATGAGCTTACTCGTCTAGCAACCAAGCTCAAGAGTATGGAAGGAAGTAACGGTGTTGGTGTATATCTGATGGATCGGGAAATGCTCAAGCGTTATGAATCATGAAAAAATTTGAATATAAATTCTCGTTAGAAAATTAGATTGGATGAAGTTTCCTATTTTCGGCAATATCTAAAATGAAAATTTTCTGTGGAGAAACTTGCTTATTCATAAAAAATGAATGCTTGATTTCATCGCATGTTTTTCTTCAAACAATCTGGAATGAATTCGTTTTGTTTCAATGTCTTTCTAATGTTGAAAATCATGTTCAAAAGTTCTGGGAAAGGTGAATGATATGCACTGGAATACAGTACAGAATGTTTAGATGAATTTTCGTCAAAGGAAAAAAGTAGAATATGATAATGATAAAGCTGAAAGCCCGAAGAGCATAAACCAAAAGTGAAGCACCCGGTGAGAAATTTTTGCAGAAAAAAGAAAGTTTTCGGTGCGATACTAGTTTCTGCAAAAAATGGGGGTGAAAATGGGTATCCCCTTTGCATTTTTGGGAAATGTGATAGGACAATTGATTTAAATTGAGGTATCGTCAATTTTAGGGTGGAGTTCTCATTTGCTGTGCCAGCAAAATGCATTTCTGTCAATTGAAGTTGAAAAAATTCATTTTAAATTTTCAGCAATGCTAATTGAATTCTTCGTGACAGATTTTGCTATCAAACTCTTAAGAAACTTTAGATTGAATTCAAAATTTCATCAGCCAGAGAGGTCAATAAAATAGCTAAATTAACTGATCAAAAATCTAATAAATAGATAGAATAACTCGAAAATTTAATTTTCGATCGAAGATAATTATTTATCAAACTGGTATCCAAAAAATTTATTAGGTATCACGTCTCTCTTTTGCCAAGAATAATCAAGAGAAAGAACTTCTCCTTCTCAGCCTACCTAGGCCAATGCAAGATCTTAGTATATATTGAGATCGCAAAAATTAAGAAAAAGTCAGAAAGACTGGTTAATATTAAATCTAATTACAGGTACTTGAATACCATGATTAAAGCATTGTAATCACTGCAGAAATATATGAATATAGTCATAATGTGTATGCACCACTCTGGGTATCCATGAGGAGGAATTCTAGTCTCATCATCAAATTAGTCATCTGGGTATCCCATACAGAAAAATTTCATGGTGTCTCATATTGGGTATCTCAAATTAGCTATCTCAAATTGGGTATCTTGAAGGACATTTTCTAGCAAGAATTTCAATTGGGATACCCATTTTCTTATCTTATCTTTCATTTTTCCGAATTTTTATTACGCTGATGATTTGAAAAAATTCCTTATCTTTCTGCATGAAAATTGACAATAAATGACAGAAAATCCGTCATTTTTTTGGAGCAGATTGCAATAGTTTTCTGTCATAGCTTAATCCTCGGAAAATGTGCAGATCTGCATTTTTTCTGCAAATTTTTCTCACCGGGCAGGCAGTTCTCATATGACATTTCTTCAGAGATCATGATCAGCTACAGAAAATCAAAATACCGAAAAGTCCATGATCATTGACTATAGTCTTGTCCTTATAAGGACAAGAAAACTGAGGAGGTAAAAGTTTTTATTTTTAATTAATTCTCATTGTCTGCTTCTATGTCTGGTATTTAAGAATACAAAAAAAAGTCTCTGAGAGAAACAATTGCATTCAGTGTGGTTTATTCATTACTCCTCCATTGCAACTGATTACTGGCACAAATGACAAAGAAAAACAGCATCATTCATTCGATCGTTTTTGATCGCAAAATCTGATTAAAATATGCTAAAAGCTGTGTTAAGTTGATGATACAATTAATTTATTCTGTAAACTAGAGTTCATTATAACTGGAAAACTGGTGGATATTGAGGCAGAGGCAAAAGTTTCAATTTTTCTTTTCACCTCACTATCGTCCAACACATGTATCATGAATGGGCTGAACCAAATTCAACTCACATCGAACTCAAAAATTTTCAGATATAAAAGATGAAGACTGAATCCTAAGTCAATCAGTCCGTTTGTTAGCGTTCGAAGTTGAACAAGAAGTGAAACAGTTTTCAGAGACAATAAAATTTTTCCAGTTCCAATATGCATCTTTCAATTGTTCTCTCAACACTGTTGCTGATTGCTTCAATCAACTGTAAGCAAATAAAAATTGGTCAATTAAGCTGGCTAATTTTTATTATTCTACATTCGAATATGATCAATCCAAAATTTGATTGATTCTATTTTCTATCCAGTGTACGAGGCCAAAAAGTGCCAACGAGGTGCCGATGTGAATCCATGTAAAGAGGCTTTCGGTCTATTGCAAAAAGGGGCCAATCCAGAGCAGATAAGGAATGCCTTGGTTCAATTGCTCCATGGTATAAAGAAAGAGGGAGAACCTCGAAAGCCACTTTTTACTATAAACCTCTCTTTAAATCTTCCAGACCGTGGATGTTATACTGACTATAAGCCTTCTGGCACACTACCATCGCCAATAACAGGCTTCTCGAACGCCTATGGGTAAGGCAAGATAGTAGATGAAGAATGATCAGAATGAATGTTCAAAGTGAAAATTGATTTCAAAAAATCTAATTAGATTAATTAATTGTTATTTTTTCTATCAAGTAGTGATTACGGTTACGGAAATGGAAACGATTACTATGGTGGAAACGGGTAAGTTATGAATACTTTTATTTGGTGATCTTCTGGAACATAAGAAATTGAATTTGGAAACTTTCGAAACCTCTTGGCATAAATCCTAGAGCTTGATAATGGTTATCCTCTCTTTTAGCTATTCAAACAATAATAACAACGATTATTATGGCCAAAACAGTAACCAGTATGGTCAGAACGGCTACAGCTCATATGGTGATTCATACAACGGCAATGGATATAATGGCAATGGATATAATGGCAATGGCTATAATGGCAATGGCTATAATGGAAATGGATATCAATCTGGTAGCGATCAATCTTACGGAGATAATTACAACACCTACGGAGGAAATTCTGACTATTACTCTGGATCAAACATGGGAGGCAATTATTATGGATCGTATGGATCTGACCAATCATATGGATACCAACAAAACAACGGATACGGACAAAACAATGGATATGACTCATCTTATGGAAATAATAATAATAACAATGGCTATGGTCAATCCAATTATGGCCAGTCCAACTACGGTCAATCATATGGATACCAAGATAGTTATGGGTGAGAAGGATGGAATCCACCTAGGGAATCCATCCCTATCGCATGTGAAAAGATTTTCTCTAATCAAATTTGCATCCATATTCAATTTTTATAGAAACAACTATTATGCCAAGAATGGTGCTACTCCTGGTCCAGGTCCAGACAATGGTCCAGCTCCAGGTCCTGGTAAAATGCAAATGAAAGAAGCTTCAGTCACTGAGGCACCAATTGCCAAGCGACAAGGTAAGTGATGAATGATGGTAATCATCATCATGGAACATTGGATAGAATAAAAATTCTGTGAGAAATATGCTCCCATCAGAAAAGTATGATACATCTTGATTCGTAAAACTTCATGACACTTGGCGAAACTTTTTTTGATCATCATGATAAGAATTGCCCCAAGTTTACCTTGATTGGCTTCCTTTTCCACACCTTATCGAAATATTTGATTTAGAATATTTTTGAATAAAAAAGTTTGATTTCTCCTATCTTTCCATTATCAGCCGAGGAAGTTCTTGAGGCACCTGTCGTTCCAACTCAACCAATGGAAAATCAAGAATTTACTCCTGAGGAACACCAACAGATTGAAACTTGGGTTGACAATTTCATGCTTGCCACCGGAATTGGTAACACTGGAGTAACTCGATCAGGACCTGGTCCAAATGCCGTTTTGGAACAATGTAGTTCAATGGATGCTCCAAATTTGCCAGCTTTTCTATCAGCTGTTCAAAATTTGAACCCAATGCAAGGTTAAACTCGATAATAAATGAAGCATCTTAATTAATCAATCAATTATCAATTGTGTCTATACCGAGAGCAATATTGAGAGAACGGTAATAGAGATAGGAGAGAGAGAGAAAAAGATTTTTATGTGAAATCAGAATGACATGAATGAAAAAAAATCATCACATTATTGGTGAACAACTTCGACAATGTTTTCCTTATTTTCCTTAAATTTGACGAAGCTGAATATAGTGTGCTCTATTGGCCACTTTGAAAATTCAATTAGTATTTCGTGAAAAATTTTCCTCCAAGATTTTCGAATTAAAAGACTTTCAGATCTATGAAACCTCTTCTCTACATTCAATATAGAATTCATAACATCAGAATAAACTTAAGACGAAATCATGTTCTTTCCATGAAAATAAAATTGTCCGGTTCAATTTGAATTAAAACCGTGTTTATCCTATCGATTCACTTCACAGATATGGAGCATTCAGGAGACATGATTTTCGATAGATTTGTCATTTGTTCTCAATATTTCAGAGAATTCTTCTTAAAGACGAACAACTGTGAATGAATGCCTCATTCGAAAAAAGTCTCATGATCAATACACTTGACCCCGATCTCTATTTCCAATGATAATTTTTTCTATTCTATGGAAAATTGAGTAAATGTGAGCATCCAAATTCATATAAATCAACCTCAATATGAAGCAATCAGGTTAAATCTCATTGTCATCCACCAATCGAGGCAATAATAATGAATCTTCATAATTTTCTATTTCTTATGGACCATTCTCAAGCAACTGTTATGATTCATCCAGTGTTTAAATCATTAAATGTTGGTAAATTAATTATTAGTTATGCAAGCATAGCTAAAAGCTTATCCCATATATATGGGATAAGTTATGCACAATATGGATGTATACCATATGGTATACATCCATACTAGACATTCTCATTAAATTTTTTTCATGAAATATATTGAATCATAGCCTGTATCAACTATTCCTGTCCAAGTTTAACAGTCAGAAATATACATTCTCCTTAAAACTTTTAGAAGTGTATCAGTGAATTTTCTTCATCTTTCCTTTTCTATCATGCATATTACTCTCTTTAAGTAACTACGTTGCACTTTTTGTGCGCTAATACAATCAATTCGCAATCAAAGGATGTTGAATAAACCGATGGTAAAGTTAGCAGGATACATCAAGTATCAAGTTGAGTTGAAAACTTTTTGTTCAAAATTCGAACACAAACCATCAACACTCAACAGATGTGATAATTTGCATAGAGTCTACATATTGAACAACTGATTGAGCTAGTTAAAAAAATTAACAGAACTGATTCACAATGAGAATACTTGATTTTGTGTGGGTAAATTCTGTTTCTTTTTCACACTGTGTAACAGTTACACAGATAAATGTTAGATCCGCCTTGATTTAGCTCATCAGCCATATGCTGATGAGGATGAAATTTTGTATCGTGTTGAGACCTTTTTTCCACAGTAAAATAGTATAAAACGAGATCACTTTCCACCAAACTCTTCACTTCCACTGTAGCTAGTTGATAGTTGTACTTGGAGAGAAAAGAACAATTAGTAAATCAGCCATGTCTTCCAGTGTTGCTTTGATCTTGGTCTCAGTGCTTGCCTATGGTGAGAATTTCTTCAATATATTGTATATTCCTTGAATAAGAATGATTTTTATTGAAACTTATATACACTATCACAGGATTGGTTCAAGCTATTCCTCTTCCATCCACTAATCCATGCCAGGATGTTATGAGAATGCTCCAGAACGGACAGAACACTCAGGAAATCCGAGAAAATCTACTAAAGAGTGCTTCTGGTAAGAAATGTCTAGGAAAAGGTTTAAAAGTGTACTTAATGAAAATTATTCAAACTTCATCATGGCTAGCACGTGGATCATACAAGCCATCATACGGTAGTGGTAATAATTATTACAACAACGATGACAGTTATGGCGATAAATACTATCCCGTAAGTACCAGTGTGAAAGTTGTTTTGAATATAGTCAAATTGTGGAATAGCATTCAAATTGATCTACCAGATCAATCAATCAATTTGTAGTGCTTCAAGAACCCTAGATCCAAACTTAATGGTTATAACTGAAGGAATGTTTAAGAATGATAATAATTCTCTGGTCCTCATAATTGAAAGCGTAAAATGATCGATACAAACTTAATCATGTCATCTGAATAGGATTCCTATTCTGGCAACGACAACTCCTACAGTGGTGATTACTACAATGACAAAGATGACTATTACAGTGGAAACAATGACGACTACTACGGTGAAAGCGATTATTACAGCGGCAATGGCGATGATTACTACAGTGGTAAAGATGATTACTACAGTGGTGACAATAGCGTAAGTTTAATTCTCACTAATCTGATTCATATGCTCACTTAAAAGTTCATACGTATCAGGAGTATCTGGAATGCTAATAATTAGAAAGTTTCAATTTTTGAAACAGTATCATCATATGAAGGGCATGTTTCCACCTTCTCTGACCTTCTTTCATTCTCTCTTGCATCTATCTACCTCTTAAATCATCTATCTGGGAATAGAGCCACGAAGTTTTGAATTCCTATAACTCTTAAATGATCCCGATTTTAAGTTTACTGGCAAATCTTGAGAAGTTATTTAGAAATTCAGCAACACCAACATTTCTTTAACTCATCAATTGTCAACTGGACAGTTACAAATATTCCATTAATTTCAGGCTTACTACAGCGGTGACAACAGCTACTCAACCTATGGAAGTGGAAACAATTACTATCCAGACACTAGCAATTATTACAGCGGTAATAATAACTACTACAGTGGAAAGTCTAAGGGCAAAAAGGGCAAGAAGCCACAATTTACGTGAGTTTTGAATTGATAACGAGTGTTTATCGGCATTATCAGGCTTCAGAAATGGAACAATACAATTGATTGTTCAATTATTATTTGAATAGCTGTTCTGGAAACAGTTGCCGAAAGAACAAGGCAAAGGGAAAGGCTGGTAAGAAGAATGAGGATGGATCACGATTGGTCGAAGAATTCCTTCGAATGACTGGACTTGGTCAAGAGCAATCTGGTACCGCATCCACTGTTCTTCAACAGTGTAGCCAACTTCCGGGTGCTCCAACTTTCGGTGATTTTCTTCAATCTCTACGAAATGCTGTTGCTCCCCAATAAATTTAGGGAACATTGAAGAGGATTGAAATTTTGGAGAGAAAGAAAAATTCTTCACTCATGATAAGTGATGAATGAAGCGTATTTCAAATTTTCATAATTTTCAATCGTGTTAAATCTGATTTTTAGAGCTCCTCCCATTAAAACCTTACCTTTGAAGAAGTAAATTTTCTTTCCACATGATCATTGATGTTTGCGAAATCAAACTAATATATCTGCTCAATCGATTAATGTGACAATAGCAATATTCAAGGAATCAATTGGAACTATAAGATTGAATAAACACCATTAATTCTCCTATCAAAGTATTGATATGCTTAGATGACAAATGGAAATGATAATTCTTAGCTATAGATGAAAACCATCATCGACTCGCAAAATTCTCAATGTGAAAGAATAAATGAATTGATTCCAAGCCATCCGTTAGCTATTAATCTTTAGTAAAGAATATCACAACTTCGATTTTTCCCCCAGTCAGTAGGCTATCAACCTCCCTCCAAAGTATTTATGATTTGAGGGTTGTTAGCCTATACTTCTGTCCAAAATGAATTCATGCAAACATTTTTGACGATCACAAAAACCCAGAAAATTCTGGAAAATTCTCAAGATTGGAAATGTTTAGTGTGAAAAATTTTGTATACACCAGTTTTTCAACGATCGGTTTTGTTTGTCATGTATTTTACATATCCAAAGCTTACTTTCAATTTGAAACTGTCGTAGATCTATCTCTTCAAATGCCCCCAAAAAGATTACTACCTGGTATAACTATTTGCTATGATGTTTTCACCCGATTTTTGGTTACAAAATTCAATCGATCGTTATCGAAGGATTACCCTTTTCTGTTTGCTAATGATTTTGGTCAGCATGCTGCTCGAATGCCCATCAAAGATTTATTTCGCCTAATTGATGCTGTGTCTGATCTGAAAATTGACTGTGAAGTACTCTGTTCTCAGAATGAAGTTTCAAATATTAGCGATTCATATTCCTGTGCTAATGTTGACTGTTCACTCTTAAATCCAATTACTCCGACAATTATCATGTCAGATGATTATCATTTCAGCAAGTGTTTTACATACTTCTTTCGATTACCTAATCAATCTTTAATATATGAACAAAATTTGGTTGCCAATCTGTTACGTTTCAAAATACGTTCATCAACACCTCATTTGATTTTTTTCACCATTCATTCTCCTCGACATATACCCAATATTGAATTGACTGATAAAATCATCTTGAACATGAGTAATATACTTAAAGCTCAGACAGGCTTCGATATGTCCATTGTCCAGTCATATTATTGTCGAAAATTCCCTCAAGGATCTCAGATAGGCTGTTACCAGGAATGTGAATCTCAAATAATGCTTCAAGATTGTAGCTCATGGCCTTATTCTATTCCAGCTCTTGAATCTGTGGAAATGCCATTCTTCAATGGATCGAAAGAATGTGAACCCAGACCGGACTTGATATTTAGATGGAGAAGTTTATGTCCACAGTGTGAAGGGAATGATTGCCACAGAATTCATTTTATCAACGATTTGAAGGCTTTATCCATGGCTACAGGAGATCGAAAAGAATTTGAAATGGAAATTAATGTTCGAAAACAATATCGCTTTTTCCCGGTCTACATTTCGAGACCTAAAATTATTCTGGCTGAATTTCTGATATATTTGGGTAGTTGTGCTGGTATTTGGTTTGGAGCTTCAGTTATTGATATTGTGAAAGCCACAATGGTGTTCATAAAATTGATTAAAATGAAAGTAATATTTTTCAAAGATTCAATTATTGGCGAAAAAGTGATCAGAAATCGGCAAAAATTATTCAAAAATTCCACCAAAAATTATTTTTCTAATCACATTTATCAACCAAGAATCATTTCCTACAAGAAACCTCGTTCTTTTTATCGTTTTTGATAACAAGAAAGAATATGACCTGTAAAGCAATGCAATAACCTAGGAAAATCAATATTTTGTTTAATTCTTCTCGTTTGGGCTGATTTTGTTCCGAGGAATTTTTTACGCCGAGAGAAAATCCTTTCTCATATGCTAGATAATTGAAAAAAATAACTGTGTTACAAACCAACTAACAATCAAATCACCAACAAGAGCATTTGTCTAATTTTTTGAAAGCAATTAAAATTATCGGTCAGACCCTTTCAGTGGATATATTTTATCACTTTTCAAAACCTTGTTAAAATTAAGCCTAAATGTGTGATTAGACACTCTGATGTCAATGAAAAGGCATTGATTCCTCGATCTCTTTGATGAAAAATACGAAACAATATAATTACAGTCTTTTTCTCAGCTCTTTGATAATGAAAAAGCCCTCTTGACCCGTAAAAATTAGTTTCCAAAAACTATCAAATTCGAATATCAATTCGAGAGTGTACAAGAAAATAGAAAAGGACTAGAAAAGAAAATTTAACGACTTGACACCATATGATCAATGGTCATATAAAATAAGTCAAATAATCGATAAGAAACAGCAACTACAGCAGAGAAATAATTATTTTGTGGGAAGAAAAATTTTTCCAAATCATAGGAATGAGAATTACTTTTCACAGTAACATTAAGGCCGAATTCAGCTCTTGAATAGCCGAAAAAAAAACAGTAAGCCAATGTGTGAAAGTTCCCAGCAAACAATAGCAATGCATCGTGATACAGAGCGAGAGAGAGAGAGAGAGAGAGAAAAGACAATGTATTTATATTCGGTTAAAGACCGATTTTTCCAACCGCCAAGATACATGACATGCTGGCATTCATCAATAGTATGAGAATTTTCACCAGTAAGCTATCGAAACCTCACCAATGACCGTTGGTAAAGGACAAT
>QZCP01000052.1:6220-135079 GCA_003956705.1 Brevipalpus yothersi
TCTCTCTCTCTCTCTCTCTCTCTCTCTCTCTCTCTCTCTCTCTCTCTCTCTCTCTCTCTCTCTCTCTCTCTCTCTCTCTCCTCCACTTGGCCCTTTCTCTCTCTATCTCTTTGGGACACTTCATTCATGTGAATAGAGATCGATAATTGAAAATCGAAGCGTTTCTAAGATGATCCTTTTAGCGGCAAAAACTTTTACTCATCTCTTCTAACGAGCTATGTGACTTGTCGTTATTCTCTCTATTCTTTTTATCTTCTTCCGAAATGATCACTTGGGAGTAAAAGTAAACCGCATCCCTTGAGAACATTTAAGACCTTTTTTTTCCGAAACGATCGTTCGTTTGCGTGTATGGATCATTATCGTTATTATTAACAGGAAAATGTCGAAAAATCCATTTCACATGCACTTTCCTCATCTGGAATGTTTTTTCTTCTTTTTCTCCTTCTTCTTCTTACAACTCTTTCATTTTCAACTCTTTTTTTATTTCTTTCTCTTCAATTTTATCGTAAACTTGTATATGTATATACATAATTCAAAATATTTTACAATCATCAATGTATAGGTTCAGTCGAAAAAAAGTGAGTACATATACAGGTAAACTGTACTGGCCGACTGTTTGATAGAAATATTTTCTTTATCATTCATCTTGCATCAACCATTATTATAAATAAGTTTCCATGGAAGATGTTGATTTTTTTTCTCATTCACTCATTTACACACACACATACAATCAATACAATCAATTTATCGACCCACATTGTGCTGATGATTCTTGGAGAATATAAGTAGTAATATGTATGGGCGGTAAGAATTCATTTCACAAGATCAGATAATCTTTCTAAGCTCTAGAGATTGGGAAGTTTGAAAGAGAGAGAAAGTTCATTCAGTATTATTGGAGATTAGCTAACTTATTACACCCTCGACTATATATCATTTCGATGTTTGAGCCACACGCTTAACAGATAATCTGCCAATAAATCGGAGTATCAATCAAGTCGACTAATGTTTTGTCACTATCAAGATCTGTTAACTGGATAAAACAATCAGGAGAAGATTGATAAAAAAAACTGGTGAGGAAAGCATGCTGATGATTTTCCTTCCCTCATATTATTGATATTTTTTCATACTAAAACATGATCAGAACTTTTTCTCAGCTTTCAACCAACAATACTGAAGCTACTTACTATACACAAAAGCCTCTCCCTGAATACAGAAAAGCTTTTCAAGATTGTGAAATGAGGTGTAAATATTGCTGATCAAGCAAATTAGTTAGATAGCTCAGTTGTTGATTTGATCAGCCAGTTGGCATTATGGTGACACTATCGAAACGTGTGTGTATTTGCTAGACCTTGTGGCTTTCGAATGATAAGGCGAAAATTTTCAACTCGCGTCAAGATCAGAAAATCTTGCATCTCTCTCTCTCTCTCTCTCTCTCTCTCTCTCTCTCTCTCTCTCTCTCTCTCTCTCTCTCTCTCTCATCTGATGCTGCAATCAGCGAGGGCTTAGAGCGGAACAAAGAGCAGCCTGGCGAAAAAAGAGAAGAAAAAGAGAAGGCAAAGAGGAGTGGAAGAGAAGAAGAAGAAGAGAGGGCAAAGCGTGAGGATTGAGCTGGAGAGAAAAATGTTGGAATGGGAATAAGAAGAGAATGGAGATGAAGGATGAGCCCGGTGATCATGAGAAGATAGGGAAGAGAGAGAGAAGGGCGGACACGGCAAGATGAATAGGCCGGAGAGCAGATTAGATGCTACAGAAACAGAGACAGAGATTCGGCATAGCGCTCCCTTGTGGCCAGTGACCGAGATGTTTAGTTGTGTTCGAAAGAGAGAGAGAGAGAGAGAGAGAAAAGAATAAAGCGATAGCAATTGGCGCAAATCATTCACATTGACACACTGTGTATAGGAAAGAGAGAAGAGAGAAGAGAGAAGGAAAAATAATGATGCACCGTGTTTTGTGGTTAATGGTCAATCGGATAGGGTGCTGAGAAGAAGAGGAGATGGGACAAAGCCAGTGTTTCTCGAAGAAATGCTCAAAGTGTAAGAAAGAGGATAGAGCCTCTTTTTCTCCATTGGCTGGATGGTCAGAAAAAATTCAATTACCTGGAGAGAGAGAGAGAGAGAGAGAGAGAGAGAGAGAGAGAGAGAGAGAGAGAGAGAGAAAAGAGCAACTCACAAATACACAGCTCAGAGTACTGGTGAGCTCATGTATTCATTCCTAATAAATACAAGTATTCACCAAGGTGGAGACAGGTATGATAAATTATCCTAAATATTTTCCCCAACACCACTAGAGACTCTCCAAGAGCTGTTAGAGAGGGTCTTTCTTGCTCCTTAGGTGCTCTTTCGTTTTCTCTCTTTTGAATTCATTTGCTCTCTTTCTATCTCGCTTTCTCTCCACTTTTTCACCCTGAGCTTCTTGAGCTATGGAATAGCTGAAAAAAGAACTCACACATAGATTTTTGTGTGTATGCATACGTTTACTGATCGATATAAGCGACTGGACCAATGAAAAATGTAAAATGAACGAGCCCACCTCTGATGATCCCCATGAAAATGAGGCATAAAATGAATGTGAACAAAGCTGGGTAAAAGAGAGAGAGAGAGAGAGAGAGAGAGAGAGAGAGAGAGACTGAAGATCAGAGTCAAGATGAGCTATGAGCCGATGGGAGATCGGTTTGTGAATAAAAAATGATTATCATTCATGAGTCCTTATAGGAGACTCAAACAGATCACTCATAGTTCGAAAAAGAAGGAAAAAGAAGATGATCCATATTGTGAGCCAATAATGATTCGATGCTTGCATGTAACCGCAACAGTACCACTTGAGGAACGATTTTGTGAGAAGATAATGAAATAGAAAGAAATATTTTCCACATCCGATTCTCATCGTATACATGTATTCCTACTCGCGTCACCCAAAGAATACATGTCCCTAAGATGTTATTCTTTTTCGCTGATCTAGATAGTGTATTTGAATTCCTAACTATTGATCATTTGTCTGCCTATCTGTTTGGAAGTAAAGAGCGGGAAAAAAATATCACCGTCTAATATACGGCCATGTGGTGTCATGTTTGCTCAATGATTTAGACTATACATAAGTTGAAGCGAAATTTTGCGTGCTGATTGTCGCACGGCATTTGAATTTCGAAATGACCGAAGATTTCCGCTCCACCTCCACCTCCCCTCCCCATACCTGATGATCTTACTACACTATTATCTCTCTCTCTCTCTCTCTCTCTCTCTCTCTCTCTCTCTCTCTCTCTCTCTCTCTCTCTCTCCTATTTTCCATATTTACGGGTTCAATATATACATTTGCTATCTCTCCTTGAATGGTTGAAATTTTTTTCTATACACACAAATCGACAGTTAATGCTTGAAATTTTTTCTCTCTCTCTCGCTTCTATTTTCTTATGATAGAACAAAAAAAGTGAAAATAAGTAGAATGAGAGAGAGAAAAAAGCTGAACTATTTATCGAAGCAATTTTCCTTGAATAATCATGGGAAAATCAGAAGGCGCATTGATGAACCAAGCGTTTTCTTTTCTTGGCCAACTTTTAAATTACGGGTTATGCTGGGGACTCTCTTCGTTCACTCATTACATTCTCTTCTTATTCTTCTTATTCTGCTTCTTAAGACAGTTGGTTGGTTGCTGAAGAGAATCGGTTCCAATAATGAGAATAAGATGAGGGCAAATACTCAGGTTAAATTGTATTGTGAAGAAAATCGAGCGAATCTAGCGTAAATTGGTGAGCGAGAGAGAGAGAGAGTATGTATGAGTTGATCACGAATCATAATTTTTAGCTCATTTCAAAAACAAAGTCTATCTTTCTTTACTTTACCTCTACAATACAATACACTTCCATTTATCAGCTTCTAATAAATACACACCGATATTTTTGCAAGTATTTCCGGCGGAAAAATGTGAAGCTTTGATTTCTTTTTTTTTCTCCTTCTACTTTGCTCTCATTCTCTTCTTCTCTCTCTACACATTTGCTTCCATATACACAAACCCTGATGCATGAAGTCTACCTGAATGATTCCCCTAAAGTGATCAGTCAAAGTGAGAATAAAAAGTGGATACACACAGAGGATCAACATACACGATGTGCGTAAGGCACATGATAGATCAGCTACAAGAACATGGACATTTTCCATGATATGAGAGAGAGAGAGAGAGAGAGAGAGAGAGAGAGAGAGAGAGAGAGAGAGAGAGAGAATTCCTTATGGGACCTTATGTGACGGGTAAAACGGAGGAAAAAAATAAAGCTTCTTTCGAATAGAGAAAAAAAAGGTCCGCCTGAAAGAAGGCGAGTGACCAGAATAATCTACCATGAACAAGGCCGACTTTAGTTTCGGGCTACGAATTTTAACTGTGTTCCCCTCATAAAAGTGAAACACCAAAAACCCGGGCGGCCCTAACGTTAGATTGTAATACAGCATTTTTCGGGTCTCTCTCTCTTTCTCTCTTCTCTCTTCTCTCTATAGCGTTTGAGCGTGAATACAAGCCACTTTGATGGATCGGGTGAGTTGGCCCAGCAAAGTTCAAGTGAAAATCGCACAAGCAAATAATATTCACCATTTCGAAATGTCTGTGTATGTGTATATGTCCTGTGCGTTTTTCGTCGGCAAATAACATGGCCGCGGAGTGGCTCTCATACGTATTTCCGGACACCTCAGTGGGTGTCGTGAATAGAACAGAAGTGGACCATAGAAGAAGAAGTAGTAGTGATAGTAGTTGTTGATGTATGTATGTCTTATATTGGCGGCATAAGAGTCCAGTAAACGATTGGAAGCTGGGTGAAAGTGACCTGAACACAGAGAGCGACAAGGGAAAAGTTCTTAAGCTGATCTTCTCTCTTCTCTCTCTCGCTATCATTCTTTCGCATATATTGTGAATACTTGTCCTAAAGTCAGAAAAAAGGATGGCTTGGATGTCAAAAGTCAAGCATGTTATTGTGATACGACCCATCAAAAATTGAAAAATATATACATATACACTCACTGAAGGTCGGATGTGAGTATGATAATTGGTTGCGATAAAAAAGAATATCAATAATCGGATCACTTTACAAAAATTAGCTAAGATACTGACCATTGGCCAGAAGGCTAGTCAAACGGGATCTCCAGCATGAAGTTCAAGGGGAAGATGAAGGAGAAAGAAAACAAAAAACAAGACCTGTCCAGGATGGAATAGAGAGAGATGAATTTCCCTGCTGATGGATGTGAGCATCTCATTTGCAGTCTTAGTTATGATTTTAGTTTCAAGCATTATCATCATGCGCATGATGATAGAAGAGATGAAGAGAGAGAGAGAGAGAGTGAGAAGATAGCTTTGAAAATGATTCTCTTTTCACGTGGTCGTGATCAATGTCATGATAGTGAATGTCATTCATCAATCTAATTGGTGCAAAACATCGCGAAAAGAGAGACGTTAAGTTGATGAAGAAAGCGATCAAAATCACATATCAGAGTGGTTGAAATGCTCGCAACCATATCGTGTAACATCCATTGGCTTTTGAGCATCCAGTATTCATGGGTTCATGATGATGAGCAGATTTTGTATTGTCGGCAACATGGGGAAGGGAGAGAGAGACACACATCATGATGAAAATGAGAATCAGGCAAGATGAAGGTTCAGCTTGACAGTATAATGTTACACTCAATCAAGTGATCAAATATTCGTGAAACTTGATCAAAGTTTCGGAAGAGAGAGAAAATGTGTGATAAGAAGGAAAAGAATTTCACTGTTTGAGTGTGAAATTTTTCGAAGCTTAAAATTGAAATGGTTTCATGTGGCACTCGAATATCATATCATACTGGACTCGGAATAGATTGACGGACTCAATGGAGCAACAAATGAACACTTATAGTCGATGCTGGAATAAAAAAGAGAAAATACGAATTGAGAGAGAGTATCAAAATTCTATCTACTCATTCGCATGAATAACACACGCTTGGATGAGCAATAAGTTCCTCTGGATATCGAAAAACTTCATGTAGTATTCCTCTCACTTCATCCAAGGATCATGAAGGAATCATATCTCGATCAAAGTGAGCCAAAATATTCCACGTTCTTATCAGCTCTCTGTCCTTCTCAAATATGTATTCTGATAAGTATACATTTCAACTGGATTGTAACTATGATGCAATATTTCAAGATGAATTCCAGCACACTTGAAACAACTTTTTATCAACCTTTGGTCACTATTTGAAGTTTCACCATCATATTTCTCTCATATTCCGATAGATCCTATGATTCTCTTTTTTCCTCTTCTTCTTTTGATTATCATTTATTTTCTTCTCATCACCAAGATTTGCTTGAGTAATCATTCTTATATCTCTTGTTAACTCTCTCTCTCTCTCTGCTTTCTTTCTGCCACTTCCTTTGTACTTTCTCACCACTTTCTTTCAAAAAGGAATCTTGGAAAAGGTTCTCCTAGCAATACAGAATCATCCAAACGTAGTTAGGCATATACAAGCAATCGCTATACCTTGTGGAACAGTCTCGACATTTTCCCATCAAACCTTGCAAGGAATCAATCTTCTTCAAACCTTTCTCTCTTGCTGATGGACAGTCTATAACTTGCTTGTATACTGGGATACAGTTTTCTTTTATCATAACATGTATTCCTTCCAGATGAAGAATACTTCTCTTTTGGCCACAAGCATTCTATCATTTCTCTTTCTCTCTTCTGGAAGTAAAGGAAAAGAAAAATATATATACACCATTCGTTACCATAGCTTTGTACTTTCTCTCCACACACACATATGTGTGTGTATATATAGATACACATAAACTTTCTCGGATGATAGAGGCTTGATTCATTCACACATTCACAATCAATAACAATAACGAATCAGCAGGCCAAAGTTCAGCTTATGCTCCGAAGAAGAATTTGCTCTCTCTCTCTCTCTCTCTCTCTCTCTCTCTCTCTCTCTCTCTCTCTCTCTTGATCATCCAACAGTAACTCTTCATTTTTCCATGAGCCTCATCGAGATCATATCGTATGTTTTTGCTATCCAGATTCCAACTTATATCCACTCATCAGCCGATTTATCAGATTTTATTCAATCATCTTTCTGTCATCTCCCGCTGACTCCAGCCTTTTACTATACTTCCAAAGCTTCTATCACTTTTTCACCTTCTCTCTCCATGCATGTTGGGGGAGAGAGAGAATATATATATTATGCAAACGATTGTGCATTGATGGCGATTTATTGCCTCACACTGAGATGAATGAATTGATTTCATCACCACATAGTCACATGAAACAATGGAACCACTGTCAAAGCTATGAAAAGTAGGGGAAATAATGTGCATATACACTGTATTCTTTATACAATTGACTGGGCCCTTGATATGGTCTGCAGGTTTCTTTTCAAATGCTCTAGCTGTCTGAACTCATGAAACTTTTCATGGAATATTATTTCCTCCATGTACCCAGAGTTTCGATTGTAGATCTATCTTGTCAATTTTTACCAGCTAGAAAAGAGAAAATTTTCACCTAAAAAAGATCAGATTGGCCTAGATCGACAGCACCTTACTGATAGATTGGACCAATGGCAATGCAGAGACTGTCATAAACATCAACGTGCCTTGGGCACTTGTCCGCCTTTTTCTTACTCTCTCATATTTTCTCTCTCTTCTCAATTATAAGGTAAGAAGAAGGGCTATTTTGTGAAACCTTTTCTCTTCTTCTTCTTCTTCTTTCAAACTTGTTCTCCAAAAACTCTTATCCAGCCTCTTCTGTTACTTGTTTCCTCTTGATGTTCAAGAGGAGAAAAAAAAATATGCATACTCGTGCAGCCACTTGTGTATAGGACAAGAGAGAAAAATGAGAGAGAGATAAGATTCACATAGCCTGTGAATGGGTCATGTTTTAGCCTGGAAGAATGTTCATTTCGGTACCAAGGCAATACATGACTTTGAGGCAAGCAAGGTTCTCTCTCTCTCCTCATCATGATGAGAAATTTTCTCTCTCTTTACTCTCTCTGCTTCATGTAAACTATGGTTTGAATACAGTCATCGTATGGTGATCAGTCTTCCATCCATTCACACACAACTAGTTGTCCTCTCTCTTTTTCTCTTCTCTCAGCCTCTCATCAGTGGCCAGTCTCTGCCTCTCGTCTATCACAAGGCTGATGGGCCGAACGAGCAAAAGTTTGAATTCTGGTTCTCTCTGATGCCTTCAATCTTCAATTCTTTTAGACCCTTAAATTTACATCTTTATCCAGAGATAAGAGAGACACAGAAAGCGGCTAATCAGTAATATTCAAGTTATCCTACTATTAACATGATGACGATTTTTGAGCCTCATAATCGCAATGAGGCAGGAGAGAAAACAATTCGTACTCACACAGATAGCTTTGTAAAAGAGAGAGCAAAGAACTTTGATGTGCCTGCTGCAATGACCTCTTGCCTCTTCCTCGAGGAATTTCAGCACAGAATACTGTACTATTAGTGGTCAAATTTTTTTCTTCCAGAGAAAATTTTAATCTGTGGTTTGCGTGCTCGAAAAAGTTTTGCCTTTCCTTTAGTGATGAAAATTCACCAAATCAAAATCTAAAGGACCAATTGAATGGAGATGTTTAACGATAGCGGCCAGTATAATGAATACTGTGAATCGGTGCATCAACAATTGGGCTCAATGACACTACTACTGATGCTCAGCTAGTGGGCTATATACTTTTTGGTTAGTTTGAGAATTGATTATGATAACTGATCTGACCGCAAAAAAACAGATTTCCCATGCCTACCTCGTTCTGGAGGAATATGAAGAGGGAGAAAAAGTTTTACAAATCTGAGGATGTTTCTTTTTACTTGATTATTCTGACAAGAAATTTGAAAAATTGATTCCGAATAGCATGTTTTATGGTTGCAAATTATGATCTCATTCCAAGAACGAAGATGAAAAGTCAAAGAGGAAGCTGATAAAAAAAGATTTTGTTAAATTTTTAAGCTTTTCAAGATTGTCAAAAGCTAAGCAGTAACTGAGAAGAGAGAAAGAGAAAAAGAAAGAGAGAGAGAGGAGAAGTTGATGAGAATGATAAATGGGATGTTGAATGGCCATCCATTCATCTCATACACCAGTAAAATTAATGATTCACCTTATTGAATCAACTGATTGGCCACATTAGGGCAGTTTTTGAAAAATGATGGTGATCAAGTTTCATTTAAGCTTCCAGTTTGGTCTCTCTCTCTCTCTCTCTCAGCATCACCATTTTCACATCATTTTTTATTTCATCTCATAATCATTTTCTCTCTCTTTCTCCTTCTTCTATGGCCACTCAACCGAGTCTCATTTTTAACACATCATCATCGGGATCATTTTTTTCCAATGATATATAGGACAACAGTCACCCCAATTAAATGGACTGGAATACAAATCAACAGCTATGAAGTGTGTCCAAAAGTGGGGCCACTTCATGTCCAAATCGATCGAAAGTATCAACAGGACACACATAGACACCCAAGTGATGAACGATGGTCAAAGTGGTAGTTGATTGAATGGGTGTTCGGGTGGGAGAAGGAAAGCAAATTGAATTAAGCAAGCATAGGTGTAGACAGTGGTGAAGTATGGCGAATAGATATACCGTTGAAATACTTTTGATCATGATAGGGCAAAAAGGTGAGATGTGGGTGATGGTGATTACAAGTGGATCAGAACCTTGCCCGGGAAAAAGCTGGTGAGAATTGGCCATGAAGTGGAAGAAGTAGAGAAGGAAGAAGAAGAAGAAGAAGAACAGGAGATCGGAGCAAGCATCATTGACAATTTACCAGGTAATCAATTATGCCACTACTACTACTACATAGGCTTCTGTATGTATATGTGTGTGTGTGTGTGTTCGATTGCCTACTGAACTACTAGTGTAGTACTACTAACATTAGAATAGCATCCATCGTCGTCAAGTGAGTGAGCGAACAAGGATTGAGTATTTGGGCGATGCTTATTGAAATGGATCACTTGCAGCTTCAGCTTCATCCCAGCTTCTGGCTTGCCGATCATCGACCATCCATCAACTGGAATACAATCACGATGATGAGTCTCAACAGTCAAGTGAGAGAGAGAGAGAGAGACAAGGTAAGCGAATATAAGCAAAGTGATCGGAATGAGCAAGAAAAATTCTTTCGCTTCTCTATTCCTCGTTCATCAGAATATTGGGAGGAATAGTGCAAGAGAGAGAGAGAGAGAGAGAGAGCAAATTCCTTTGCCACATTCTTATCGTCTTCATGAATATTATTAAAAAATCGTTTCGTTTGACAACAACGTCTGGAGGATCATCATCAGATTTTCTTCTTCTTTCATGATGAAAAATGAGAGAGAGAGAGAGAGAGAGAGAGAGAGAGAGAGAGAGAGAGAGAGAGAGAAGGCGCTGGAGAATTTTTTTATCCATTCATCATAAGTGGACATTAAAAATTTTGACTTTGATTTTGAGCATAAGTTATAAGATCTTGTTCGATTATGAATGTGACATTGATGTGGTGAAAGAGTGAAGGAATTAGAAAGAAGAGAAAGAATAAATTTCCAAGATTTTTAAGATTGTAATCGATACATGACTGTGTTTCAAATCTTTTCACTCATCTCTATATACACATCGCTTTTTTAGGGTGAGAGATGAAGATAAAATGAGATGGAAGAGGATCATGAAGGATAAAAATGAGAGAAAGAGAGAGAAGAAAAAATGAGAAGCCTGATAGAGTGAACAGTATTTCTGATCTTTTTTTTCAGAAGAGGTGAAATGAATATCATCATGAAAAGAAGAAGAGGAGAGAGAAAGATAAAAATTGATTCTTCTCTTTCAAAATCCTCTTTCATCAGAAAAAGATTATACCTCTTCATGGATAAAGTTTTATCCTCTCCATAAATGGAATGGATATGTTGTCAATTGAATTTTTTCTTTGAATTTGTACATAATACTGGCTTGACCAAGATGGAATGGGTGCTAATCCCGGCACCGCAAGTGGTCAGTCAAACAATTTAGGGCCCTTCAATTGATTTGTGTGTGTGTGTGAATTTGATTTATCAAAGAAGGAATTGAATCGAATGTAAAAGGGAAAGACTTCGATTGACTGATCTTTCTTTCATCTGAAACATATTTTCTATCCCATATTGGGCCTATCCTTGGAATTGTTGAGAGCAACCAAATCCATAATGTTCATCATGTTCTTTTGGATGTAAACATTCTCTAAATGGTCATTCAACTTTTGATGAGATCACGTTTGATAATCTCATGCAATTTGATTGAGTCAAAGAATTTGATGGAATCTTCCTATCATCAAAGTAACGGTAAAAAAATAACAGTTTAACTGTATTGAACAAAATTTTTTTATTGATTTTTCATCCAAAACTGGCCAAACTATGAGCATAACTTCTGATCTGGATTGCAATCAAGTAAATCATTGAATGAATGAGATGATTCATCACGGGATAACTTAAATGGTGAGTTTTCGATTCAAATTGTTGATAAGAGAAGTTAGTTTAGAAGCGATTTGTTCAATCAAAATTTGAAAAGTGCCGAGGTGCTGAAATGATGTACAAATAGCGTTTTCAAGCCATCAACTTGCCAATTTCTGCCTCTATCTACTGGATTATCGGTATGATAACTATCTTAGACCCATACATTCATTAGCCTGTTATCTAAAAACCGAAACGTAAGCAAGAGAAAACAAATTGGTGCATATTTTCTAAAATCAGGAGCTGTAAAATCAACGAGGCTCAGGTGTCTTATTTTATTTCCAGCAGTTGATCTACTTTCAATGACTATTGTTGAAACAATAGACTTCTATATTAAAATATCTGAGCCAAAAAATGAATACTAAAAGGATTACAGATGAGAAATCTGAGAAAATAAGCCAGTATTCAGTTTTAAGCATGAAGTGATTTTACTGACAGATAGAATGATAATGTTTCACTGTGAATTGATTAAAGAATAATTTGAGATGATTTGTCACCAGTGTTTATGGTTGATTTGAATGATTTACCGACTTGAAGTAGTGACTTTATGACAATCTCGAAATAGGACATATATATACATACATACATTTTGGAGTAGAAATCATTCCCTGAAATGTTTCCAATTCCATTTGGCAGTCACCGACTTATGGTAAGATTAATTATGTCCCCAGCGCTAAGCGTTTTATCATTTTACTCAAAGTCCTGTCAAGTTAGCACAGCCACTTAGTTACTTGGTGGGTGAGTAAAGTTTTGCGGGTTTTTCTCTCTCTTCTTCTTCTTCTTCTTCTTCCTCTTCTTCTTCTTCTTCTTCTCATTCTTTTTCTTCTATATATCTTGCAAAAATTTGAGCTTAAATTTCACATAATTCATAAGCTCCGATCAATACATATTTTGTTGGGTGATGATTTGCTGATGACTTGGCGGAAAAAATTTTGCTTCACACTTGCTCTTTATACATTTGGCCAAAGGTCATAGGTTTCCGTTACTTTCGGGAAAAGTTCATGGGTTCTGCATGAAGGTGATGGAAACATGGATGAATTGAACTAGCGATGATTTGTATTTTTTTCTCCTCTCGATTATAAGCAGTTGGTGAGAAAGATCGCTAGTTGATACATCTTATCGTTTTAAGTGATTTTTTCACTCAAAAAAGATTCAAAAACCCCCTAAAATGAATTACCTGACAAAGTAACGGTCAAAAAGAGAGAATAGAATAATTGAAGGTCACTTAACTGTGAGAGAATTTCAATAAGTTAAGCAATAAGAAAGTGAAGTGAAAAAATCCCCCAACATGATGGAATATCAAGTCAATCGATGTGGACACAGTGAAGATGGCTCAAGAAAAAAGGATGTGATTCCAAGTGGGAAGATGTTTCGAATTCTTCTGAAATCAATTTGTTGTGTTAATTCACACAACAATATTTCTTTGCTCTTTCAAAAGGTTCTCGGAAAAAAGAGGGAAAGAGAGAAGAAATACTCTTCACCCAAAGTGTTACATTTCATTGGAAAAGATGATGATGAAAGTGGTCTCTCTTTCTCTTCTCTTCATCTTCTCAATGATGAAAAAATAATAATGATGATGAAAATATTTTCTTTTTCGTTCAAATCATACTTCAATCTTTTCCACTCATTCATTCATTCATTCTCTTTTCAATCTAATACATGGCAAGTTTTCTCTCTCTCTCTCTCTCTCTTCATGGTTGATAGTTTATCGGTTGGAAGGGCAACTGATTGATGACCTTAAAATTGGCTTACAATGTTGTTCGGAATGTCGACAATTTAATTCATGATTTCTAATGACATGATAATCGACCAAATGTCGACCCAAAATTTGAGAATCCAATCCATCGTTCACTTCTATCTATTCCATTTCATCTAACTTTTTCAATGAAACCCAAATGAGTGTCACATACACTCACACACACACACACACACACAGTGAGTGACCCCAACGATAATCCACCAAAAATTGAATTGAACGGCTGCTGTTCACCATCAGTCTGGCAGCCCAGCCATACACACATGCATACACACACACATGCATACACAAACGGTACCACCGAAATGGTAATCGATGTATCAAGCTGAACTGAGGGATTCATGGCAATGAATTTGGGCATAAGTTTAGGGCCACAAAAATCGACCTCCAAGCCGGCCAAGTCACCTCCTCTTGGTTTGTTGAGGTCGCTTCTTCTTTTGCTCGCCCATCGCAGGAGGGTAAAAGGTTGAACATATCGTTTTGGCCATAGGAGAGAGAGAGAGAGAGAGAGAGAGAGAGAGAGAGAGAGAGAGAGAGAGAGAGAGAGAGAGAGAGACTCTCTCTCTCTCTCTCTCTCTCTCTCTAAGAGAGAGAGAGAGAGAGAGAGAGAGAAAGCAAGCATGGCCGCCCATTTTGACCATTAATCACGAAAAAGCGATCCAAAGAGTGGCCATTCAATGAAAATGGCATCAACAAGCCATTTTTCGTACCCAAACGACACTCGGGACACACCGTAAAGCTGTATGTTGTGTTGTGTGGTTTTTCGAGCTTTATCACGTTAAAATGTTTTCATCTTGCATCTCGATTCTCTCTTCTGAACTTGAAGGTATTTTGATCCATTTTCTGTATGTAATTGTATGTGCGAGTATTTATGAATGGATATCATGTAATGTATGAAAATTTTTAACGTGAGCAAATCAAGAACAAGGCATGATGATGAGAGTGAAATTTCGTTTATATGAGGCACTGATCGTGAAGCATGAACACGGATATTACCGATCCTTTGAGGATGGAATACTCATGCTGATGTTATAGAAAGTGATCTTTTTCCATCTTCATTGGCCTGTACACACAAAAAAGGGAGAGAGAGAGAGAAGAAAGGTAAATTAATGAGAAATTACAATCAAACTCATGTTGGGATTGTGTGTGCTTTGGAAGCATATAAACTTTCCTCAATATAGAGCTTGCCCTCTCTGCTTTATCTGTTTATTCTCTCAATGACCATTGGCGAGCCTGTAAGGAATTTTTTTGCTCATAAATGTTAATTCTGGTCAATCCCTTGCAACCATTGGCCAATGCAGTTTGATTAGTATTCCTCCAGTATTTTGCCTTGAGCTTTAGCCTGTTTTTTTGCTTTCAGCAATTATTATTGGTCCTCAAGTATATATACACATATGTATAACCATCACGTCTGAGAAATGAGTTTTCTCTTTCGCTCTCTCTTCATCCGGCTGCTGCCTTGATCATGAGTATGTGTTCTGATGAATGCTCATGAAGATGGAAGTTAATCAGAGAACAAAATTATGAGCCAAGAAAGAAAAAGACGACGATGATGTTGATGATGATGAGAAGAGAGAGAGAGAAATTTGCATCCGTCCAAAGCTTAGCCCTTCATGAATATTATTATTAGCCAGAACAAACTGGCAAATAGGAAAAGTGAGTTAAAATTCTGGCTTCTAAGAATGGTAGCAAGAGCCAAACGTTCGTATATACTATGTATACTATTCTGGGCTCTTCCTTCTCTCTCTCTCTATTCGAACTCTATCATTTCATTCTGTCAGCCTTATATTCCTTATTCCGTTTTCTCTCTCCTTCTTTCTTTCTTTTTCCTTGCTTTTCTAGCTCCACCATCATAATACATGTATGAGCCCTCGATTCTGCTTGCCCTCAGAATAGCATTATGTCAAGCCCGTGTTTGACTGTGAAATAATTACAACTATTCTCCATACTGATGGAGGGTTGATTCTTACTCCTCAAATTGGCTTGCATCAGTGTGTATGTGTGTATTCTGTGTATGGTGTTGGAAAACATATTAACAAAATGCCTCCAGGGTTCACTCAAATCTTTTAAAATGGGCTTAGTCTTTTCTTCTTTTCGCTCATCTTGATCATGTTTTAATTTTCATATATCTGCTCATTTACTGTACACAGTATAGGTCCACAAGCCGATGGCTCCACTCATATTAGAGTACACTCTCTATACCAATCAGATATATTGTTTTTTTGGCACTTTTACTTCTCGCCCTAGAAGATGTTCACAAACGAACACATTTATATACACACACATTCACATGTAAATATATATCCGGGGAAATACGCATTATTTAGATTCGCTATAATCTGTATTCACACTTCTTCTTGAGGCAGCCTCTTCGGAAACAGCAGGCACTCGCACGTCTATCTTCCTCCCTCTTGTGAAGATCACATCTTTTTCCGAGATGAGACCAATGATGATGAGGTCTTTTTCTCTCTCTCTTTCAGGATGAAACACTATTTTTGAGTCATGATGGAGTGAAATTTTTCCACTCAAGCGTTTGTCATCGTCAAATGACCTCTCATTGGAAAATTCTTTGGTGTAGAAAAATGAGTTCTCACTACTTTTTCCATTCCACTGGATAACTTTGTAATCTGTTTGTGAGGCCATGAGTTACAGGAAATTGCCTAATAAAGTGGGCTCGTACACACATGTATACACATCAGAACAATGAAGTAACTTGAGGCTTGAGGCCTGGAGAATAATTGTCAGAACGCAGTGAGATAGCCCAAATAGAACGATATTTTTCAAACATGCTGAAGAATTTTGATTCGAACATATAAATGGAATAGACATTTGAGAAGAATAGGACCCAGTAAGTACTCATAGAGGCGGGATCTGCCAAAAATGGATGAGCGGAGGACGTTAAACGTGAATTTCATGCAAAATAATGAGGAATAAAGTTCAATTTTGCACAGAGATAAATAACATCAATCCTCAATCATCAGTAGATCAATAATTTTTGAAAAGTTTTAAATAAAGGCCAAGGTTTTAAATATTTTCAACTGCTTCAGCATGCATCAGATGGACAAATTTTTTCAATAAATTGAGTAGCTCTTTGACCAATTCTACCCGAGCAACAGCAAGAGGAAGAGTTTTTTCATTCAACTCTGTTATGATTCGAACAGAATTGTAGAAAACGCTAATCTTATTAGCTATATTGTCTAATAAACCGACCATTTGATGGACACTCGAGAAGGAACGTTTCTGAAAATCATCGAAAAACGAGCCCGCTTTCAGTAAACACTGGATGATCATTTCCCATTCAGCTTGTTGAACCAGAAGTGAGTAATCAATCTTGATGGTATCTTTTTGATCACAAGTTGAGTTAAATTTGGCGATAAGTTTGGACAATCTCGCATGATTGTATTGGACAAAAACGGCATCCTTATTCTTCGAAGCATTTAGACGACCTAATGATGGAGTGGCAGTTGAAATCATTTGGTATCGAAGACAAAAATCGACAAGAGTTGCCAATGTTTCTGGTGAGTATTCTTCTTTATCCGTTGATCGACATTGGTCCTTGATTTGAGTACTTATTTGGGTGGATACTTGTTCAAAGTTATTCTCACTCACAGCATCAGCCACCGTGAAGAGGCTAACTTTGCTCAAAATATTTTCCGAAATGGCTGAGAGTTTCAGAATAGCAAAAGCATCATCCAAAATTTGCTTATCATTAAGATTTATAACCACATAAACCAATTGATAATCATTATCTGGTGTCAAAACATTGGGAAATAGTTTCAAATAATTTATGAATCGCTTTTTAGGATTTGGATCTGGTCTTTCCTTCTTATAGTATGCTTGTATGGCTTCATCCTCTTTCGGCATATCACCACAAAATTTTTCCATACTTTCAATGTCTTTTATGGTCATATACTTGACTTTCTGATACTTCAATTCACACAGCTTTGCCAAACATTCGGCAACATATGTCATCCGATATCGACTCCATTCACGATGTTCATCTTCAGCCAGATTGATTATCAACACTGATCCAGTTTCCCTTGATCCACTGGATGATGATAGCGATGAATTGGAATCTAATAGATATGGTATAAAAGTTTCACGTTTAATGAAGAATGTGAGCGCTTTCAATGGTCTTCCCTTGATACTTGGTATCTTGAATCCGGCGAATTGAATAACGTTTCCACTTGACAACTGTACAACCAACTGACCAATATCATCCAATTTGGTGTACATATCTTTGAATATTGGATTGTTAAGATTAACCATAATATCACCATCATCACTGGATCCGGTGGACAGTGTTAAATATTTACCAAGAACGGTAACATCAGGCTTGGTCACTTCAACTTTGCCACATGCCTCAATGATGGCATCCAAACATTGGCCTTTCAATTGATTCCACACAGTAATCCACTTCATCACGATAGACTTTAACTCTGACCGTTAACTGTGACAAATTAATGTGAAAGTAAAAATTTAGAAATATGAACACACCGATTAGAATCAATTTTGAACGTGGAAGTTTTGATGGAAAAGTTTTGATTCACATCAAGTTGATGTCATCAACAACCGGCAAGCATGCTGTAGTTGTCAATGACAACATGCCATGCTCAACAGATAAGCTTTCAATTTCCGTAGTTTTCGGTAATTAAAATACATGAACTCAAAATTTTCAATTCAATTTTCAATTTCGATTAGATCAAATGGATACGACTGATTAATTGTCAAGAAATCTAATTTTGATAGCCCGGATGTGGATCTAAATAGTTGGGATAAGTCTGGTCTCAATTCTATTGAAACTTTTTGGTGAATATTTGACACCATTATCATTGTGAGAGAGTGAATCGCAATAAATTCCGAGAAGAAATGTCTTCGCTATGTAAATGGGTGAAAATTCATTCACTCTTCATGGAAAAAATTTTGACTCGATCAATTTTCCTTATTTATGGATCGAAATTGAATGGAATTGTAAGTTACAATTTGTAACTGTTATGAGAGGGCTATGTTGCTCTTTCAAGTTGATACAATCAATGATAAATCTGATTCAGCTTCCAAAATACAGCAATTAACATTTTTTTCCTCGCTAAATTCGAACTTCTCAAATTATATTCCTGTTTGAAAATTCTATTTGGGCTTGAAACAGACCTTTTTGCTATCAAATACTGTATTGGAACTAATTGGACCCTCGAATTTATAATTTTTGATAAACTTAGCAACCATTCAATTTCATTTCATATCCCAATATCAATGCATGCGAAGAGAACTAATGAAGCTCGATTAACCAAAAGACTCTTGAGAAGGGTGTTGAAACTGCTTCTATTTCTCTCCCACCACTAATTTTTTCCAAAAAATTTTCGAGGACTAGAAGGTTTTATCAGAAAATTTTATATTTATCTATTCGTTCTTGTTTTGCTGTTATTTCATGGTTCGTATATACACAAATGCTCTAATTCTTCATAAAAAGAAATTCAGGGTACATATCTCTGAATATTGGATTGTTATGATTAAACATAATATCACAATCATTGTACACACCGATGAGAATCTATACAAGTGGCCTCTCAGCCCATTTTCACTCAGTTTATTACAAATATTTGAATCCACTGTCAATTGAGATTCAAGTTTGGCTATTCCTTTTCTCATGGAAATATTTTCCTTCGCCAGATGTTCAAAAGGAGTCAAAACTTCAACTGGTAGAGCGTCGGGATTCAATTCAGCAGCAACAGAGATTCGATTTATTGGTTGGTTTTCGGAGGGAGAATCAACTTTAAGATTTTGCACACCAATTTTAATCAGATGCAGAAGTATCATTTTATTGTGGAACAGAATTTCCATCTTTTCTTTGGTCTTTTTATTCCACCAGTGCTGAGTGACAGACGTAGTGATCATTCTTTTAAGTTCATGAGAAATGAAATCCGCTAGCTTCATGATTGTCATGAGCGATAAATTTTCCATCTCGATTCTCTCAAATCTGGTAGATGAGACCTTAACTTTGTATTCCTCAAGTAACGACGACTCCTCAACACTTTCCCCATCAATCTCACCTGTGGTATTGTTCACTTCTCCAAATTTTTCATCAACTGAGATGTTACCCTTGTTGCCATCCTTTATCGGTTTGGCGCCAGATTGGCTTCCCGCACCTTCACCATCAAAGATGTTATCATTGTCTTGGGAAGACATTTTATCATTCAACCACTATACCGTTGGTTCTAAACTGCCCACAGACACTAAATTATCACAAATTAATACTATTTGTTGTTCAAATTAACTAGCAAATCAATTAATTTATTAGCAATCAAGATACACATTCACAACCAACCGGCAAGCATGCTGTAGTTGTCGATGGCTACATGCCATGCTCAACAGATGAGCTTTCAATGTCCATCGGTAATTAAAATATGAGAATTTAAAATTTTATATTTGACTTTCATTTGGACTTTTGATAATATTGAATGGATATTGCTGATCGATAATTGAGAATTTTGGCTCTACTGAATTTTAGTCGGGGTTCAGGTCTAAATAGTTGGGATAAGTCGGGTCTCAATTTCATTGAAATCTTTTGGTGAATTTTTGACACCATTATCATTGTGAGAAAGTAAATCTCAAAAAATTCCGAGAAGAAATGTCTTGACTGTGTGAAAAAGTTGAAATTCATTTACTCTCCATGAAAAAAATTTTGACTTCAATTTTCTTTGTTCATGAATTGGCCTGAATTGTACCTGATATGAGGGGGCTAGGTTGTTCTTTCGAGTTGATACAATCAATTATAAATTTAATTAAGCTTTCAAAATACAGCAATTAACATTTTTTTCTTGCTAAATTCCAAATTTTTGAATTGTATTTCTGACCTAGATGAATCTGTATGAAAATTCAATTCGGGCTTGAAGCAGACCCTCCTACAATCAAATACTGTATTGGAGCTAATTGGACCCTCGAATTTATAATTTTTGATAAACTTAGCAACCATTCAATTTCATTCCATATCTCACCATCAATGCATACAAAGAGAACTAATGAAGATTCAAACAGATCGATTAACCAGAAGACTCTTGAAGAGGGTGTTGAAACTGCTTCTATTTCTCGCCAACCACTAGTTTTTCCCAAAACATTTTCTAGTAGTAGAAGATTTGATCAGAAAATTTTTCATATTTGTCTATTCTTCCTTGTTTTGCTGTTAATTCCTGGTTCTCATATCCACAAATGCTCTAATTCTTTGGGAAAAGAAATAGGATTCCAAATGGTGTTTGATCCTTTGGGATCGTTCGAGATCGTTTGATATCCAACAGCATCAATTGTTTGACTATGATTTGATGGCGACGATATCTCGATTCTTATTCAACCACAAAACAGTGGAGAGAACGAAGCAATCTTTCATTCTCCGTTAATCTTATGGCAGTAGATGGACATCGCATCAAGCAAGATGAGTTTGCCACGTTAGATTATCAAGACATCTATCATTTGTGAAAAAAATATTTCAATTCCTAACGGCTTTGGTAAAGTATTTTGAGCTACAATGTGGGTACTTTCGAGGCTCTTCTTGGCCATTTTAAGTAAGTATCAAGAGAAAAGCAGTTGATCTTGATTGATGATTTTTTTGAATCTAAAAATTGATCAAATCACTGGAGAACAGAGTTGATGTACATCAACATGTACAATTGTGATTATATCTGACTTAATTGAGCAAATTCTTTATCTCTTCCTTATGCTTTAGCTCTTTTATTTTCTTATGAAACTATTCGAGGTAAGCTTTCAATCTGAGTTCAAAACTTATACTTCGATCAGTACCAATTTTCCATCATAGGTGATTGTCCGACAGCAAAATATCCACCAAAAAATGGAGGAATTAGACCAACTTCTTATTTTGTTCATGTTTGGTGAGCTTCTTAGCGAACAAAATTGAGCTAAAAGTAACCTTAAGTGATCTACAGGATCTCTAGATACGATTACGGTGAACATTCATGCATTGGTGTAACTAAAAAAAATTCAGTAATATTGGTACCGGAATGGTGTGTAACTATTGGAGGCGAAAAAAGTGGTCGAATATCAATTTATGCACCTAAATTGACCGGAAAAGTAACTTCATATTCACGAGCTTGTCCATTGGAAAGATATGATCAGCAATTCGATTTAATCTATCAAGACGATGATTTGAGAGACATAATTGTTAAGCCTGATGGATCTCGAATGTTTGGTCTACCAAATGTTGTAGCCCTGAAAATTCCAAAAGAAATTCCTGGTTTCGTTTCGGTGTGTACCTGGAGTGAGGGTAATTTTTTCGGTAAACCAGTGACACCAGTAGTTGTGTCCTGGAAACGTGGACCAAACGGAGAATATTTTCTCGTACAAAAAGCTATTGATGAATCAAAAAATAGAAAGAATTCATTTGAAGACCTGAAAGAAGGTATTGAAGATTTGGCGGAAGCTTTAATATCTATTGACTCGAGGGATGGTACAGTAGCTTTCGAGGGTTTCTTCAAAGACCCTCCAAAGATGACCAATATCAAGAGACAATGATTACATCTACTAAAATCCTAGAAAGAGAGGATACATTTTCAATTGTTTGATTCTCCTCCAATAATGATTGGATTTAAAATTTTCCATTTTCCATTTTCATAATGATCCATGAAAAAGAACAGGTTCGCTGCATCAATTGTTTCTGAAAATAAATCGAATTTCGATTACGCAATACTCTCCGCTACATGTTAGAAATATCGTCCAAGCTACTGAGTCACGAATCATGAATTTTAAAATCGAATCACATGCAAAAATTAATCTCAATTAGCTGGAAAACTCACTATACCTTCTCGTTGGAGCTGTTTATCCTCTCGATATGATCATAACCAAATTATTTTTCACAGGTTTTCATTTTTCATTGCTTGTCCTATTGGTGGACCCTGTCCTTGTTGCATGCCTTGACCTTGTTGTGGACCTTGTCCCTGTGGTGGTGCCTGTCCCTGTGGTGGTGGTGGTGGTGCCTGTCCTTGTGCCTGAGAGGATTGTCCTGAAGATTCTCCTGCCTGATTCGGTGGCGATGGTCTGTAAGGACCAGGCTGTGATGGGGTTATGTTGAAAGTCATTCGAACGTAGGCATTGACTAGACTTTCCAATTTTCTCATAGCAAATTCTTTTTCCTTCAATTGGCCTCTGATGAAAGCATCGACTATCATTTGGAAAACGGTCACATCTTTTGCTTGCCATTCTTTTTCACATGTTATAGATTGATTAGGGATCTGATATTCTTCACACAATGATAGCATTTCAATCATTCCATCGATACTGTGAGGATTTGATCCTTTTGGTTGTCGAGCTATAATTAATGGACATCTTGAACAATAATCATAATTCATCTTGATTATTATCTTATTTACTTACCTAAAAGAGTTAAGACCTTACGATGGACCATCGCGAAAACAATCAGTAGAGCTAGGAGTCTCATGTTTCAATACTCAATGAATAGACTTCCAAACAAAAATCTTCAAATTTTTCCTCCTATTCCCCCCTAATCAACATTCTGATTGAATCATTTGATTCATTATTCGTCTAGAATTATTTTTCACTTCTATGAATGCAGTACACGTATTCCTTCTGGTTCAGATTATCGAGAGTGACTAGAAGGGAGTATTTTATCTCCCTCACTCTTCTAGAGGAATATCAGATCCTGGTAAATTATCGTGATATATTGTTCAATAAGTTTCCTTCCAACACGAGGGAGAATTCAGAACAAGGGTTATGCTACTTTAAAGAGGAATGATACAGATGAAGCTCATCCCATTTAAGGTGAGCTTTCATATTTCAATAAGATTCAAATGATTTTCGAGTACTCGTTGAGAAATTTTTGCCTCTCATTCGTTCAGAAAAAAAATGTCATAAAAATATTGTCATCCAATGAGCTGTAACCAGAAGGGAATCTTTGCTACCAACATCCACTTTTTACTAGATAATCATCAGACTCTAGATGTGCCTACTACACGCTCACATGTATATTGTTAGCCCCTCTCTATATGATCAAAGAGGAAATTTCCATCAATTTGGAAAATTTATACTCTCAAAATCCTTATTACTAGATTACATATCATTCCCTCAGCGATTAATTTGATCAAAATTAATCTATCTTTATCTTTTGTTTCCCATCCACATGGACACACACTTCCGGTTGCATTTTGTGGCTACAATTTTGAGAAGGAAAATTTTTCAGCGATAAAATTAATCATCTCGCAATCATCCAATCCAATCCACGAGAAATTTTTCACATTTTTCCAGCAAGTTTCCCTGCATCAAGGTATTTTAACAACTTCAAAATAGATCCAAGATATTCCAAAAAAACGAAATTCCAGCGAATTATTTTATCAAATATTATTATTATCATTATCATTATCGGGCAAATATTTTGAAAACAAGCGCCAGAATCAAGACCAACAGCAGAGTTCAGCCAATCAGAAAGCGACAAGTTTTACATCTCACAAAATTAAAGTGACAAGTTTTATACTCTTGTCCAAATACAACTCTTCAGTTGTACTTACCTGTCGTTCAACTCAACTACCTTAGATTGTTAATTTAAGAAACATTATTAATTGATCCAGGGTGTGTGTGTAATTTTAGGTGATAAAAAGTACTCTCTTTAGGGTTCTCTAGATTTTATATTTAAAATGGTATACTTGTCTAGTGAATTTGCTACTTTAGGCACAATTGTTATATTAGGAACACTGTCTGTTACAGTTTCCTCACTTAAAACCGGTGAATGTGAAGGTAAGTGGTCGTGTCATTTTGTGAACATTTTCGGTGATAGTTTGATTTAATTTTATGATCATCATTACGATGGACCAGAAAAATTAATCCACTATCTTTTTTTGCCTTCCAGTATGTGTCAGTGTTGTAGATAAATTGATAAAGAGTCTAAGTGACGATGAGAAAACTAATGTCCCTAAAATTGAAGATAAACTCAGAGAATTTTGTACTGGAACCAAAAAAGCAGAGAATCGATTTGTAAGTATTGTGATCAGAATGTACTTATTTTTATTGAACCATGATGATGATCATCTTCTTGTGTGAATTGTACCATTGAAAGTGTCCATGGCAATTTTGTCACTCCAATCTCTGAATGAAGGTCAAGTTGCATCCCGAAGAAAGATGATCAATTTTGAAAACAGTGTTGCACCCGGAAGTTGATCATCATCATCTTCTTTTCTTCATAGTCACTGTTGCATCGTGAACTCAATTCTTTTTTTTCTTCTTCTTTTTCTCTCTTCTTTTTTGTTCAATTCAATATATTTATATATCATTTACACAGTGTTACTACATCGGTGCTCTGGAAGAATCTGCCACGAAGATCATATCAGAGCTGAGTAAGCCTCTCAGCTGGGGCCTTCCGGTTGAAAAAATTTGTGAAAAGTTACAGAAAAAAGATTCACAAATATGTGAACTACGATATGAGAAAGTCATCGATCTAAAGACCATCGATTTGAAGACCCTACGTGTTCGTGATCTAAAGAAGATTCTGTCCGACTGGGACGAAATGTGTGATGGATGTATAGAGAAAGCAGAATTCATTAAGAGAATTGAGCAACTCAAACCAAAGTATATGCGAGAAGAATTATAATTTTGGTGACAATTTTATATCAAAATAATTATCAAATTGTATTTAAGTTATTAAATGCTGCAAACGCAATGGTCTCACTTACAAAAAGTGTCTCCAACTATTCTTCTCAATGTTGTAGGCTCATTCTGCAACTTGTACAGACATCGCCAACAATATGAATGATCATTATAGATCTATTAATCTACTAAAGATATCTCTTTCAAGAAGAGAAAAATTACTTCATCAAGTGCTGAAAATAAATCAATCCGACAGAATATTATTTCGAGATGAAACAACTGACAACAAATTATGAGAAAACATACACGTTGACTTCGTTCACGTTGAATATAGCGGCTCAACTCTCAATATGTAAGCAGATTCAACTAATTTAAAGTAAAACGTTCAACTAGAGAAACATTGAGCAAAGCAGAGCATTTGAAAACAAAAGTGTGAGGCTAAGAGCTTTTAATACATCTTACTCGATCATTTGCTGAGTTTATTACACATTGCGATCATCATTCGGATTTGAAACAAAGCTTAATAAATTTGCTTAAACAGATGGCGAGAAAGATGCCATGAAATCAGTAACTATCTTCTTCATCTTCTTATCTAGTTCATCACTAATCTTACCCTCGGTGGCAATAGTCTTTAGAACATCTGAATGCTGTGCCTTAATGTGTGCAATAAATTGTCTCTCAAATTCTCCAATCTTGGCAGGATCCAATTTATCGAGATGACCTCGTACACCAGTGTAAACAACGGCTACTTGATCTTCAATCGGCATAGGTACATATTGTCCTTGCTTTAACAACTCGGTTAATCGTACACCACGAGAAAGCAGCTGTTGAGTAGCAGCGTCCAAGTCAGAACCGAACTGGGCGAAAGCGGCTACTTCTCGATACTGGGCTAATTCCAATTTCATTGAACCAGCCACTTGTTTCATGGCGCGAGTTTGAGCAGCAGATCCTACTCGACTCACAGATAGACCGACGTTAATGGCAGGTCGTACACCTTTGTGGAAAAGTTCAGTTTCTAAGAAAATTTGGCCATCAGTAATTGAAATGACATTGGTTGGAATATATGCAGATACATCTCCAGCCTATTTCAAAGTGAAATGAACGAAGTTATCATTAGAAACGTTTTCTAGTTACTATCATATGCAAAATGTATTCAGTATTCATTCTTACCTGGGTCTCAATGACTGGCAAAGCAGTCATAGATCCACCGCCAAAGTTTTCGTTCATTTTAGCAGCACGCTCAAGAAGACGCGAGTGAAGATAGAATACATCACCAGGGTAAGCCTCACGACCAGGAGGTCTTCTCAAAAGTAGAGACATTTGTCGGTAAGCGACAGCCTTAAATGAAATGAGTCAAGTTTTGAGTATAATTCATCAAGAATGTGGGTATCTGGTTGATTTTCAGCTTACCTGTTTCGAAAGATCGTCGAAAATGATAAGTGCGTGCATACCATTGTCTCGGAAAAATTCACCCATGGCACAGCCAGAGTATGGTGCTAGATATTGAAGTGGAGCAGCATCTGAAGCTGTAGCACTGACCACGATGGTATACTTCATGGCATCAGCATCAGTAAGTCTCTTCACAATTTGAGCGACTGTTGATCTCTTCTGACCGATAGCAACATAGATACAGAATAGCTTCTTCTTCTTGTCGTCACCTTCATTGAAACGCTTCTGATTGATGATTGTATCGATGGCAATGGCAGTTTTTCCGGTTTGACGATCACCAATGATCAATTCTCGTTGACCACGACCAATTGGTACAAGACTGTCTACGGCTTTGATACCAGTCAACATAGGTTCTCGTACACTTACTCTAGGAATGATACCAGGGGCTTTTACACCAACACGAGATCGCTTAGCGTTGCTAATTGGACCCTGTGAAAGATAAAGATATGAGAATCAGAACGGTTAAAATGAGACAAATGATAAGAAATTGTAGCAGAATATGATTTTTTGAATTATATTTTGTAAATCTTCTCTATAAGTTTGTGATTCTATTTAACCAGAGGCATACCTTTCCATCAATTGGATTTCCTAGGGCATCAACTACACGACCCAATAGACCATCACCAACTGGAACATCTACAATAGCACCGGTTCTTTTGACAATATCTCCTTCCTTGATGAGCTTATCATTACCAAATACGACAATACCAACATTGTCAGGTTCCAAGTTGAGAGCCATACCCTGATGATTGACAAAAATAGGAGCATGTTCAAGCAAAAATGAACAAACGAAATGCACTCATCGCCTTTCATACTGACCTTTAATCCACTAGAAAATTCAACCATTTCTTCTGCTTGAATATTTTTAAGACCATACACACGAGCAATACCATCACCAATGCTCAACACTCGTCCAGTTTCCTCCAAATCAACTGAAGCAGTTTTACCCAAAATTCGTTCCTCCAAAATGGAAGAAACCTCAGCGGTAGCCGCATGCCGAGGGGTGGAAGTGTTGATACATCGAACAGCTTGTGTTGCGGTTACACTGCCAAGCTTGAGAGCCTGCAACCAATATATGACAACACATACACAGATACACAAAATGGGGTCAAAACTGGTCAATACACACGAACATAGATCATACTCACATGTTTCAATGCTAATTTAGAGGTTGCATTTTTAGCAACATTTAATGTTGGTACCAATTTAGTGGCCAAAACACTCATCGCCATGTTGTCTTTGAGGCAAGGGCAAACGACTGTATATGCAATGAGAAAAGGTATTCATCATCAATCAGTTTCCAAACACACACATGCACCATCCAAATTCCCTTCCAATCAGCACCCTCCATTCCCACACACCATACCTCCTCCACAACAATTAATAATAAACAAAATATTTACCTTTATCAGAATGATGATCAAATTAGCCGGATTGAAAATTTACTTTTTAATTAAACAGTCTCGCCAAGCACATTGAAATTGCTGAAGCTGTGTGAAGTCTGTATAAGTATCGATATATCGATATACCGATATCGATAGTGTATATCTTTTTTTTTCGAAATGTTCAGAACTTTTGGATAAGTTCATGAGTGTCGGAAAAAGCATTTCAATTGCTTTGCATGGAAGTTAATTGATGAGAAAGTTTTTTTAAGTATGTTTAATTTTGATGGCTGATTAGAGCTGGATTCCCGCCATTCCAACAATTAGCTGGTTTGGATTCGAAATATTTCTGGTTAAAGTTAGTGTGGAAAATATTGCCGATCGTTTGATGGACATGATTTTTCGAGATTGTTCATTTCATGTATATAAAGAACGATTGTTGGTCATAATCCTGAAATAATTATCCTTCACATAGAAGTTATAGTTCTTTTTTCCTCATTGTTGGTTGGCATAATTATTGATCCAAATTTGTGTGTATCGTTCGATTTTGGATTAAAAATAGTGATTCGAATTTGCCTGCTTTTCCTCTCTGCCTCTCTCTTTCTCCCTGATTTTTCTCAACCATGGAACCATCGGTGAGTAAATCAAAATTACACGAGGAAGGCTGTGATTGTGCTCCAGAGAAGGGCTCAGCTTCCGCATATTCACCTGATGCAGTAATTAAATCAGCATGCGTTGAATGTAAAGCCGGTAAACCATGTACTTGTCTTGATAAGGGTGTAACGAAATCATTCAAAGACAATGCGGTTATCAAGAAAGCTTCATCCGAAATATACTCATCCGAATCACTTGAATCGGCTGATGCTCCAGTAGTCAAAAAGATGCGTAAAGTTATAGGAGATGAAGGAAAAGAGATAGCACCCGGTGCTCTGCCCAGTCCAGAGCCGAGTCAGTATAAAGAGTATGCAATAAGTGGTATTCATGCATTATACAGGATCCTTGCCATTATTGTCACTTGTGTGGAAAAAATTGTTGAAATGATCGAAAGACAGGGCTGGCTATCAAACGAAACGGTCAAAAAATGTGTCGATTCAGTTGTCAGTGGTCTCAAGACTGGACTAGAATATCTCAAAAAACTGCTCAACAAGGCGATAGATTTGCTTCATGGGGACAGAAAATTAGTGTCTCCGCCTCGGCACATATCATCTTAGCCCCCACTTGAAATTGGAGACCCAAGATTGAAAATTATTTATCAATGAATCATTTAAGGAGAACACTTTTATTACTTCTATCAAATCATATCAATTGTATCATTTTTTCTGCTATTTATTTGGCGAAGAGGAGAAAAATCTAGTCAATATAAATTGGAAGAAGCTGATCATTCAATTTTCGTTGATCGATATATGGGATAATTTACCGGAAAGATGGCTATTTAGCTCTTGATTTAATTGAACTAGTAGTGTAGCACGAGATTTGTATCGATTGGATAGAATTTTTTCTCTTTTATCATGTTTTGTCATTAATAAATCATATTCTTGTCTAAAAGTATTTCGCAGAGAATCGAGGACAAGTTCCTGTTGCTTTTTCTCAAATTCTCGCTTATCTTTCACTTGTCTTCGAATATCTTGAGTAATTTGTTTCAACAACTGATATTCATCATCTGCTCGACACTTGGTCAGATTGTATAACTGAGATTCAGCTGCCAAAAAGCGAGAGCAAACTTTACGTTCCAAGTCATTAACCACTTTATAAAGATGAGCTCTTTCTGATCGAGCATTTCGAATTTCTGATCTTTCTTTGATTTTTTGCAATTTCTTTGAATTATGAAAATTTGCTCGTTCGCAACCATCAATAATTCTAGCTGGATGATCTGTGTGACACGGAGATCTCTTGACGATTTTCGAAGATTGTTTTCCGCGAGAATTTGTACCATCCAAGATGCATGAGTGACTGGTCAGTGGTCTCTCAGCCTTAACAATGCTAGACGATTTCTTTTGGCAGCTTGATTTCATTGGCTGACTAGGAATTTTGAAAGATGGTCGCTTGGAAGAATTTTTTTTCTTTCCAGCCTTCTTACCTACCTCTTTGATAGGATGAGGTGGAAGATCACCACGAATTATCGCTATCTTGTTCTCTATTTTTCTTAACATATCTTCTAGACGCAAGGTTTTCTGTAGTTTGTAGCCCAGCTCAAGGGCCATTCGGTGGGCATTTTCCTCACCAATACATGGCAGAATATCTTTCTCAATTCGACGATTGATATCTGATTGTAACAATTGTGCGTGTTCTTTCACACTAGCTGCTGATGAAATGGTTCTGATGTCAGGCGCTGAGAGGCTTCGATCGCGGCGTGAATTTTTTCGACTTTTTGGCTCTGAATCGAAACGATCGGAATGTTTTGGAATATTTTGGGCCAATTTTGAGCTTGAACTTGGAACCGACTTCGAGGGATTGTAAATCTCTAGGTCTGATGATGATGGAAAAGAGATCAAGGATGTTGTGCTGGCGGATGAAGAAATGAGCAATGAAGTTGATGAGGATGAAATCAATGATGATAGAGATGATGTTCTGTTTGGAGGCAAAGTTGACGAGAATGGTTCAAGTACAATAGAACTGTTATCTCTACTCATCAGTCGATCTAGTGCAAGAAATATTTCAACTAGATTGATCATCGGCTTTAATTTTCTTGCAACAAGATCTTGTGATTTAATATGGTCAAGCTTAACTTTGAGAATCTTCTCTGAAAGGATGCTGATGAGTATATCGAATTTCTTCATTTCGGTGAGCGATGAATTTCTTATGTCAAGAAGTGGCATATCGAGAATTTTTTCTAGCAAGATGAAAAAAGCGTTTGAATCCAAATTTTTCAAGGAACGTATTCGAGGGATGGGCAAACCTTTCTCGATAACCAAACGATTGAAAGCGTCGATACATTCTGGTGGAAGGAATTGCTTTTATTCATTTGAGAGAAATATATGTACATGTATAATAAATACCTGAAATGGTGGACATCTTTTCAGGAGCTGGTTGACCCATGTTTTTTATGTTAGATTCTTCAAATTATCATGATAATATTGGAAGACAAAAACACTCACCATATTAAAAACATTTCATTCATGTTCAAAAGTTGTATCACTTATGTTTGTTTTCGAATAAAAACTAGGTTACCATGGATAGCTAGCGTTCCTGGAACTTTTTCGGCTTCCTTTCGAGACCGTTTCTTTATGATAAAAAGCATTTCTGATCAGAAAAACTTGATTTATGTGATTTTGAATGATAGAAGTCCTATCAATGATTCATTTGATGATTTATTTTAGATTGAACCGGATGGACTAGTGAGTACAGAAGTTATTAAAGGTAATTCTCTTGCTGGAATCAAGATATTGTACAAAATTTATGGTAAAACAGATCAGGGGACATCTAGTCAATTGTCGATAGCGTTTGGTCTCAGGGGACACAGTTTAGGGAAATCAACAAATTCACTTCCATAATAACCGATCACAACACAACACCCTACAACCATTCCAGCCCAAAATAACAAAAATGCAAAAGTTTCAGTGTCAAACTCGTTGCGTAAAAATAGACTGCAGAAAAACATTGCAGCAGATCCAAGAAGGAAGAGAGGTAACTGAAATGAAGAAAGATAAAGATAAAGATTGGGACAAAGGTCCGGGAAACAAGTTCTAGCAAGCATTAACATCTCAGAGGAAAGAACAACTTACGAAAAAATATCTGTTATCTTTTTTGGAAGACAATGGGCATGGATAGCTACGACCCTCTTCCTCAGTAACAACATATTTTCCAAGGAATAAGTCAATGGAATCCTGAAGACGCATAATTTAGGAAAGAATAAAATTAGTGATTTTTGCCATCAGACTACTGCCTCCTACACTCACCTGTCTGAAACCATCAGCGAAATTATTTTTGTAATATCTTATCATCGAATTTAGTCCATCTTGTAAGAGCCCCATTTGAGAGCGTTTACCTGTCCTTGTGAAATCTGTTTTCAGAGCTCCTGTACCCGAATATTGTAGGCTACATGTATCAGCATTGTCAGCCCAAGCTATGGAAAAAATAGAGCAAAATTTTCAGTGAGAAAAACGCAATGAGAATGGCCAGTAAAACACATACCATTTCGAAAAATATTATAAAGGAAAGGATGATCTTCAATCTTTTCACCAACGAAGAGAATATTGAATTTTTTGAGTTGTTCCTCTAAACTTGTTTTTGCAATCATACTCTGTACCACATTGGTACGATCGAGACTATCGATACAATTGGATCGGAAGACACCCTCCTGTGTGGAAGAGACTCTACCATCGGAAAGACACAGAAAGTAACCAAATTGTCGCTGATCATGAGCTATTTGTTCCATGAGAATTGACAATCGATGCCATCGCATTTTACTGCACTCATGATGGAAATCAAAGTATTGATAGCGAGCGTTTCGAGGAGAAATGGAATCGAAAACTTCTTTATATCGCTCTGAAATACTACTTTCTGGAGGTTTACTGTCTATTAGACTAATGAGAGTAACTTTGCTATAATGATCGATCAAAGAATCGATATGCTTCTGCATAATCTCAGCTTGATTAAAATTTGGAAGGACAACTGGAGGAGGTTTATATTTTAAATTGGGCATTTGACTCCATATGAGAGGTATAGATCCTCTAATCTGAGTGAAACTGCTACGATTTCCTTCAAACTCAACAATTTGTTCTGTTTCCACAAAATTAGCAACATTTCCCTGATTATCAGCACCACGTGTAAATAATCTCGTTCCAGCTCGATTGACAGATCGTCTTGATATGAGAATATAGCTGAATACTTTACGATTGATTGTGATACTCTTGATGGTGATGACTGAAGAAAGAAGGTGAGAGAAAAGTTCATTAGAAAGTCTATGGATCATCAAGTGTCATCTTATAACTATGATACAAAAATACTCACAACCAAGTATGATGGGCAACCAGTATCTTGATAATTCTGGTTTATTGAGCAGTGGTTGCATCGCATGTTGGTTCCACACAAATCTTGGATCACACTATGAATACGATAGTAAGTTTTTATCATTAAAAACTGTCATAAACACTGTATTATGCTGCATAAACACTAACAAAATTAGAAGTTATATTTTGCAATAGTGCTTAAAGGCTTACCCTTTCGAAGAGTGATCGTTTAGAAAAATCTGGATCAGCTCTAGATAATCTTTGAAGAGTGTGTGAAATATCATATGAGTAGGAGAAATAAAATTCTGGAGTACTCAAAACACTCTTAATCATGGAAACATAAATAGTGTTTGCATTTGTTTGCTCTTCCGTTAAATGAAGTGTATTACGGGTGAATGGTAACAGATCGACTTCTTCAATATGATAAATTGGTTGATCCAATATTTGACCAATCTCTTCGGCACGCGATATTATGACCAAGTAAGGTCCAGCAAGTAGATTAATGATACCAATTAAGCCCAATATACGTCTACCCGATATACTTTCGGCCATCAATTGGCAATTGTTAGGTTCCAATAAAACATTGTGTGAAACTCTATCAATAACCAACAGCTCATTTGTATCATTTTCCGGATGAAGGTAAAATTTTTCCGGTGTAGTAAATCTGGTGTAAGAACAATAAGTTTTGTAAAATTAAAGTCATCAAATCATCATCATCAACACCAAACATAATGTAGACCGAATCAACAATCCAACATAAACAAAACATTAAATCTCATTGGATTGACATGCAAAACCTCTACTCACAATAAAAGAGGACCATGTGTATGAAAAACTGATTCACTAAATTTAGCCATCACTCACAACACATCAAATGAAATGTTATAAATATTAATTGTTAAAGTATTTAATTAAACAACTAATCACAAAAGGAAAATATACACACATCAGTATGCACTTTTTGGTATCGATCATTTCAGTGAAATGATTTCACTTTGGTTTCTATTGGAAACTCAATTCAGCTGAGCTGTATACACACACATGAGAGCAACTCGGCAATGGAAACACTTTTTTGACTTCGTGGCTTATACTTCTATGGCATGTATCATTAAATCTTGCTATGGGCATATTAGTGGTAGAAAGTGATTATGAGTATGGATAGAACACAATACATGATGGTAATTGATGATAAATCTTTTTGAGAGGGAGAGGAAGAGATTAATCAGTGTATGGAATATATTTTCATGTGATCAAAATTGATGAGAAGTGAGATTGAAAAAGTTTGATGTGAAGATTGAAATCGTCAGATTCGTTATCACTGATGTAATTCTGATAAATCAATCTTATTAAATGGTAAAATTTATCTTGGTTATCTTGATTTTTTTACCAATATAAACTGTCGTCATTCATTTATGAGAATTTCGAGCACCAGAATAGTATTCAGGTGGAAAGATTTTGTGGACTCTATTCCACAATTTTGGAGTTGACTAGGATAAATCTGACAGTTATGATTGAAAATTCTTTCTTGGTAATTCCTCGAATCGATTATAATACTGGAAACAGGGCGAGAAAAAATAAAATAAAAATGAATAAAATAAGAAAAATTATTCAATGGCTTTAATGATGTTAATTAAGCTGAGTATCCAAGTTTTTAATCACATTCATCAAATAGTCAAGATATATAAGTGTTAAGCTCTTCTTTTCGTGATAGTAAACGATACTAGAAAAGTTTCCAGTAAAAAGATGAGAACTTTCGAAGAATCATTATCCTCTAGAGTCAAATGCTTCTCTAGCCATGATATCCATGTGCACCAGGATAGCCACCATATGATTTGTAAGGCTTATGGAAACCTCCGAAGAATGGCTTCCTGAAACCGCCAAATTTCGGACCAAACTTGTGTCCTATGAAAGGTCTTGGAGGCACTATTGGATGTAATCCTTTACCGGGCAATATTTTATGATCAATATCCGGCTTGATTGGTACATGAATTGGTGGAACAATTTTGTGTGGCTTCAATACTGGAACATGAACAGGTGGTGGAATATGATGAATAGGAGGAACTGGGAAAGCTTTCTTTCCATGAATTGGAAGCACAGGCCCATGAGGTCCAAGTGGTCCATGAGGTCCATGAGGTTTCGGAAAACCCAGTCCATGGTACGCTCCCATCACAGGAATCAATGTGAAACTGATGGCAAAGGTTAGAAAAACCTAACAAACGACAGAAAAGATGATCAGAATTTTTGAATGATTGAGTAAAAATTATTCCTATGGAAAAAAAATTTCTAGAAAAGATTTAATCGAAATCAAATTCTCATCAGAAATTCAGAGAACTCTAGAACACTAGCTGGACAAACACTGAAAAAGAACTTACTAAAAGCGACATATTTCCAAAAAATTCGCTTCGACGATAAAACTAGAATTCAAATTAGATTCAATTAACTTGTACACAGATTTTTTTATCACCAAAATTTTAGCCACTATCATCCAGTAGAGTACATGTTGAACAGACTAAAATGAAATCAATCGGACGGCTTAACTTTTATACACCCTCTCGATTGGCGCATTTTGTATCAAGGCGAATATTCCGAAAGCAGAAGAAACATTCCAAAATCCTTCATCTGATGCATGAAGCGATCCATTTTCATGATCGGTTGAATATTATACTATCATTTAATGCTATTGCTGGCCTGAGACGGCAACACTATTCGGACAATCCTCTATCTCGATTTGAACATGCATCAGGGTGAATATACATATATTGTGAATGGAAACGTCTTTCCTACAAGGACTGAAATTGAAATGTATTTACCAGACGAATGATTATTATTATTATAATATTTTTGATTGTTAATTGTGAAATCTTTTTAGCTTAAACTTTTACCAACCAATTATTGAATAAAATGAACTGATGACGCTCACAATATACAATGTATATAAGGTTCTGGAAAACCCTTTCCTCAATCACTATGAAAACTTGACCTTTCTCAGTATAACTTGGCCAACATTCATCGAACTCATTCCTCTATTCTTCGTAAATTGAAGTTTTTTGATACAATTGTCGTAATAATAATAATACAATGTAATAGAATGAAAAATTACACATGGCTTAATCCAAAATCTCTGAAATTTCTCTTCTTTATTTAGTTTTCGGTTGAAAAAATACGTGCACCTGAAATATACGAGGCTTTTCAGGGAGAACTAAGCTTCATAAAGCTTTAAATGTTTTTTTAGATAAGTTTCTGTATGATTAACAATAGTAGCGTCTAAAAAAATTAAAAGAGTATGAAAAAGTTTATTTAGATAAATAAATCAGATGCTAAACTTCCCATACATTTTTTCCTTGAAAACTTTGAAATGATTACTGATTGAGAGTTCTAATTGTTGGAAGAGAAGTGAACTTGAATCTTCCAGGGCCAATAATTGAAGTCACGGAAATAAGGAAATCAAGATGCCTGAAATTTCATCTAAAAAGGAGTCAAAACGATTGAGGAAGTCAACGATGATGTAGACAACACTTTCAAAAGACACTCAGACTGAGTCATAAAAGAATTCAATCCATTTTGATCAAAAGTATCACTTAGAATCAATACTTAATACTAGTTAAACAGAATATACAAATACTCCAGCATAATCAACTTTTGAATTATTTCATCGTTTTACAATCGGAAGTTCACACAACAATAATTCAAATTACTTCTGGTAAAAAATTCGAAATACAGCTTAGAAAAGAGCTCTTTCCTAAATGATTGTACCTTCAGAACTCAGGAGTATCAAGAAAGTACATATTGCTTTCATCAATTTCAACTAAAGCTGATGCTGAGAACATTTTCTATCCAAAATTCAGTTAGAAGTCCAAGTTCTTTACAATTTTTGGCCTTTCAGTCACAAAATTTGAGTTTGATCAAGGTACAGTAATCAATATTTTGTTCAATATCATGGATTTGACTGCTAAAAAAATGATTCTTCAATTTTCCAAATGAATCTTCATGGCCGATGAAAAGGTAGACTATGAGATGAGTCACTGAAAAATATATTCCCATGCACAAATTCCATCGATGATGGTGTTAATTTTTAGCTGTTTGATTGTCATTTTGATGAGAAAACACACAATAACGGAGTGAATGAAAGCTATGAAAGTGATCGATAAGGTTGAAGAAGCACCAAAATGCTTGTGTATCGATTTAATTAGGGGAATGATCATTGTTCACGCCTCGAATTTTTTCACACATAACACTCATCATGAAACAACAAACAAGAAACAGCCGCTACATTGTCAAGATTAGTGTCTTAAGCTACTTTCGAATTCTTGCATGATCATTGTAAAATGAAAGGTTGCAATTCTTCCGATTATGAGGGAAAGATCATGAGTTCTAGTGAGTTTTTTCTGATGAATTTCAAAATATGACACTCTTATAGTTATTAAAACTAGATAGATTTTCGAATTGGATCAAAAATGAATTTTCCTGAAGAAGCATCACTTCGGAAAATTATTTAGCATTGCTCAATTGCTTTCAAAATAACAGTTTTTAAGTTAGAGGTTCGAATATGAGTTTCTTCAAGTATGTTAAAGATCACCGATTCCAACTTTTGGGTACTTTTTTAACGTATTTTAGCATGATAATTTATTCATGTAGATCAGGTAAGGCCAACACTACCTTAATAGTTAATCAAAGTAGAGGTCATGAGAATAAGATATGAAGTCGTATTCGATTCTATCGATTCACGGGGTCCAATGCTTTGAGTTTTATTCTGTTTGTAATCCCAGAGTAATCTCTCTCATCATACTCAGTACATAATATTGCCAATTTTTTCGACTATATTCAGTTTCTACACCTGTTGCACTTTTGGATCTTCAAATTCAAGTTCAAGAACCTTTTTCTGTTACGTCGAGACTAGTAACTGCATATTCAGTTGGTTACTTTTTTGGAGGCTTTGCTTGTGAGTATTTAGCCTGAAAAAATCTATTTATTTCAATTCTTAAATTCTTGAAATGAGAAAATTCTGCGTATTAATTGTTCTCAGTAGGATTTATTGATGGAAAATGTCACAATTATTTAATACAAGCGGCTACAAATATTTTGGGAGGAATTTTTCTATCATTTGTTCCATCATTTACCAATATTGTTATGATTTTCCCTCTCATTGGACTTAGTGGCTTCATGAATTCTCTCTGTGAAACTGGTAAGATAAAACTTTCTGATTTTATATCATAGAATCTGAATAACATTTCCAATTCTTTCCAACAGCATCCAATGTTGTCCTCATAGATCTTTGGGGTGAAGAAGTTTGCAATTATTTGCAAATTTTGTACGTTGCCTTCGGTGTTGGTGGCTTAATTGCTCCAATTATGATTAGACCATACCAACTACCGATCCCAGAGGAGTGCACCGAAGATCCTGATCGTGTATTAGATTACTATAAACCAGAGGATGTCCAGATTAGATATCCGTACTACATAATACTTGCAATGTCTCTTGCCATTGGAATATCATTTATTCTCTGTTATTATTTCACGGTACATCGTAAGAAAGAGGAAGAAGAAACAGATGATGAAAAAAAGAAGGAACAAAAAGCTGAACAAGAAACTGGACAAGAAATTCAATTAAAAGGAACAACTGAATTATCACCACCAAAAGATCATCCATTCATCAAAAAAGCTGTTGCTGTCGGATGGGTTGCTCTACTTGGACATGTTGGATTTTCAATGCAATTGATTCTGAGTGAGCAGAAATTGATTATTTTCCGTAATACATGTATATATATTCTCAGAACTACCATGAAATTAATTTTTGGTGTTTTATTTTCAATCACAGTTGGCTTTGGACAAGCTTTTGGCGTAAAATCAAGTCTAAGAATCGAAAAAAGAAAAGCAGCCTTAATTTCGAGTACATATTGGATTGCCTATTGTTCAAGTAAAATTGTATTCGTTGTCTTTTCGACAATAATTAAGGAAAAAATTATGGTAGTCTCATCAGCCATACTGCTACTCATTGGCATAATACTCTCATTTTCTTTGGCACATTCGATTGAAATTTGTTTATGGAGTGTTGCTTTTCTGGTCGGAGTGGGTTTTGGCCCACTATTTACCGTTGCTTTTGCAAGTTTGGAAAAATATTTCCGTGTAACTGGTAGACACACATCGTTGATATACATGACAGTTGTTGCCGGAGAATCAATCCACGTTCCAATTGTGGGCACATTTATCGATGATTGGCCTGGAATCTATTTGTATTATAGTGGAATGTTGTCTGCCGTATTTCTTGCCGGATTTATCGCAATGCCTTACGTGTGTAAACTACTTTTCGGTGATGCTGAGGAATCCACGATGATCGATAAGGTGACAAACATTCCTCGATCCTCCAGATTTGGGTCTATTATCGCTCCAGTTCCCGAACGTCGAGCATCGATCATGTCAATTGCGAATAGAGATCAACCAGAAAGGCAACGCTCAAGTTCAGTCTGGTCTAAAGCTTGAAATTTTCGATGTTACGGTGAATCTAATTTTTATGGTATATCATTTATTTTCATCTCATCTTGTGGTCGTCTTATCATTTTATCATGTACACAACCGAGAGAGTTTAATCATTCATTCATGTAATGGTGACTCGAATAACTGTAAATTTTTCTTCACTTATGAAGTCTCTTTTGAAAGTTCTTCTCTTATTTCTATTAAAAATTTAAAGGCTCTCTACTCTGAGTTTTTATTTTTTCTATCCATCCACTTGATATGATAACAGAAAAAAAGAAGTTTTTTAAAATTTTAAATGAACTTTCCTCCAATCAGGTCATCAGAATGATGAAGTTTGTTTCAAAAAAAAGTTTGATATCATTTTCTCATCATGAATTATAATTATTCAGCACTTTTTTGTGGTAGAAAATGTTGGTTTCTAGTTCATCGTTCATGATGAATGATTATCATCTCTCCATACTGGCGGTTCATTGTTCATCGGCGTTAATTCTCCCCTGAGTTGGCTTAAGCTGATCTACCCGCTAGGAATTCATTGGAACTTATGATAATTTTACGATCTCTACGATAATCTATTCAATTCATACTATCATATGAAGTGCTTTTCCTGATGGATTCATCAATGATCGGTGTATGTGAATTGCATTTTGATGCAACGTGTTTTACGTGCAGACTATTGATTTTGACCGATGAAATACTTTTCATACTGAATTCATGATCATGTGTGATCAAATTTTGATCTGTGTTCTTCGAAGGTATTTGTGAGCAAGAATTTCCAAGATCAATACTGAGCCTGATAGTACAATCATCACGAGAAGAAAGTATACTGCTTCCAAATAGAACAGCAATTTCAACGGTGAATATGTCATCCCATCAACTTTTGGTGTAGTTAATTCAGCAATACACTGTTTACTGGCACCTCTTCCAGCTAGATCTCTGACAACATCCGGTGATTGTATAGCAATTTTATTGCTATTTCCGGTTTCAAATGCTCGATAGGTATAATGTTTTAGCTGTTTTCGGACTGATTTTTGTGTAGCCATTGATAAGAATGTGGATGCAGGAATTCGAAATGCTGGTGCAATTGAAACATAATTGAAAGCTCTCTGAACTGTTGTGAACAGACATATCACTTCATAAATCATCTCATATTCACCATGACCAGCGATCAGAACTTTTGTGAAATCGAATTCGTGTATTCTCTCAGCCATACCTTGAATATCTATCAAAGTTACCGGAATTGGTTGAATTGGCTGTTTATTATAGGACCAACGGATTATCTGGTGACAAGGTAAGTAATCAAATGCCAATATTGTCATATTGTGTCGTTCGACATCAGCCATTGTTTCAACTTTTTCGAATTGTGTATTCTTCACCATACCAATTCGAATGAAGGATAGAAAAACCGTTTGGACCATGAAAAATGAGACAGCCGTTATGAACAATATTGACCTACCAGATTTTCCCGTCCAAATCCGAGAAAAATTACGAAGAAATGCTCCGACTAGGAACCAGAAAGTTTTCAATAGCCGCATATCAACTAAGATGAGAGATATTGTCACCAAAAGGGACCATAGCAAGATGATAAAAGTCCATGTTCCAATATCTGCCTGATCAAATGAATCGGTAAACCTGTGAGATGATGTACTGGTCTTGAGAGGAGGTCTTGTGTTGAGATAGCATAAATATTGGGTTCGTACAGGACCTTGAGTCATATTGGCTGGTAGTGATGGCAAATAGAATAGGCCAACATCGAAATCCATTTCGTGTTCAAGTATTTTGATCATCTTAGAGCAGCCAGAATTGTCACATTGCATTTCTTCAGGTTTGTATCTGATAATGGAAACATTGAACGCTCTGAATATGTAGTAGAAAGTTTTGACCAGAGCATTTGCAGCAGGCCCATTGAAGTCACCATGCTCATCAAATAGATGAGGAGAATTTGGGACACCTAATCGCAAGGCAAGTTTTGAGTTTTCCAGTTGATATTCCATGATTTTGGAACTGAATTTATCTCATAAGCATGATAGCTGCAAACTGTTGATCCAATAGGAACACATGTGTCATGGGATTTGCTAAACTTTCTCTTGTGTGTTTCAGCATTCTATTTCAAATATTGATTCATGATACGTGATGCTCGAGGAACATCCTGCTATCACATTGTTTTGTATTTACTTGCTGTATTTACTCATTCGAAATAGTCCATAATATTATTTAAAATTGTGGATAGAAAGATAAAAGGTCCTTCTTTCGAACACTACAGTTTTCAGTTTTCGGAGCAAACATTCAAACAGAGATACGAAAAACAGATTGATCTGAGGCTTGAATCTGAATGTGTAAAAAACTGAAATTCAAATCAGAAGATGATCTTTCTCTAATAGAGATTTTGATGATCGATGTCATTTTTAATGGTTTGCTACATGGATTGGACATGGACACACATTTGATTAAAGAATAAATTTGAACCATTTTTGGAGAAAATTTTCTTTGGGAAGAGTAGAAATGTACTTTTGGAAACTGGTGAACAGTATGACCATAAAAATCAGCAATGACCCGATAATAGTGTAATTATCTGGAATCATTTGAAATATAGTGATTTGAAAAATGAACGCCAAACTCACTTCGGTAGATGTTGCAATCATGGACACAATATTAGCATCCTCATATCTCATTGAATGAATAAACATTTGCTGACCAACATAATTGATCAGTCCAATCATCATCATGAGCCATGGTTCTGAATCACCTTTTGGAAGCCGAAAAGCATCCATAAAATAGGCTATGATGGTCATTTCTAGTGTTCCTAGTATACCACAGGAGAAAGTAATCGTTTCTTGAGGAATATCTCTCAATTTTCTCAAAGAAACAAGAGTTAGAGAATGACATAGAGCTGCCATAAGGCCACTGAGAAGTCCCATCATAAGAGTGAATATATCGTGATCAATAAATTCACTTGATTTGAATATAAGATCCAATCTTCCGGTCAAAAAAATTCCAACTGCTGTTATTGCGAAACTTATCATACGATGTAGTCCACAGTGTTCATTAAGCAGAAAATGTGCCAATAGAAATGTGAACAGAGGAGTGCTAACAGTTATCACGATTCCCTGGAAGGAGATGAAATTTTGCTCTAAGGAATGTGTTTTCCTGAGAAAGTTCCAAAATAAACGATAATATATCAAAACAATCTACTCACGTTGGCAAGTGATAATAGTTGGACACACTTATAGCACGAAAACATTCCAGTAGCACTGCTCAATCCTCTTAAGATTATCCATAATTGATCTTTTTTCGAAACACTCAGAAGCTTGTAAGATTTTTGCATGTCAATAGAGAAAATTGAGGATCCAGCAAGTACAGTCAGTACAGCATACTGTACAAGGGCAATCAGACTTGGACTCACTCCGGTAATATATTTCGCTGTGGTTGAATTGATTGTGAATAGAGAAGCACCAATCATAGCGAAAACTATTCCTCGAAGAGATGTCCATGCTGAGATGGCCACAGAGATGGATTCTCGGCGAATAGCACTGATTATAGAGGATTTACGTCTCTTATCACTATTAATTGATGAAATATCTCCACTTGAATTACACGAATTAGACTTCAAGGTGGGAGTGAATTTTTGTTTGAATGAATTAATAAAATCATCTTCCGATATCATCCGAGCTAAGCCTCGATGATCTTTCAAGACGACTATTCTTTCTGGACAACTTAAAGTTCTCATTTTTTGAACTTCAGAGGTGATGTTGGTAAATCAGTAGCACAAACTAGTTGGCTTGAAAGTTTCGGGAAGTCTTTTATCATTTTCTCGAATCACCATGAAAAATTACCTTAATCTGTCAGTTTTGATTCGATTTCAGGGATAAAGGGAAATTTTTGCCCAGGAAAATCGATCTTCCCCCACTGATTTCATTTTCAGGGCTTATTTTCCAAGGAATTTTGATAAATCTACAATATTTATATTCAAAAAGATCCATATTCATATTTGAGTTTTTACCTCTTAAGCAATTCGCATCAATAGGAAAATTCTGATGATCTATCTCAATTCTCTTACCAAGAACGGTGTGTGAATGCAAATGAGTTATCAATATGCATTCATATACATGAATAAATTGAGCTATATCTTGATCATGGTGGACATTGAAGAATCAATCAAATTTTGACCTTTAATCAAGTGCATCAGAAAACAAATATACGATTCTACTTAATATTGAGTTTGCCATCAAGTTAAATTGAAAAGCTTTCATAAAAATTGATAAATAAATATTCACGAGAAAAAAAAGAATTTGAGTGATTGAAATGATCGAAGTGATAAAAACCCCTATCTCCAATCGTTTCCATCAATTTCAAAGTGATACCTGATTTTTGGTTCCTGATAAATTTTTTCGCCCCTCTAATCCACTTGCTTTACCAAATGGAAAGATTGACTGTGACTGATTGACCGGTTTCCTTGACGATACACCATCATCAGCATATTCGCATACCTCACCAGTGTGACCTTTGACCCAATCAACGTATGTGGGCACTTTGGTGAACACAGTTGGCTTTTGGCTATCGCAACCATTGCCAAACGAAACGACACCGAGTATCAATATAATGTCTTTTTTAACCAACAATAGGCCACTTCCGGAATCACCGAAACACGCTGACTGTTGAGGTTTGATGCCACATATGTGTGAGAAAAAGGAAAGTAATCCAAACCATTGTGCGGTACAGGATAGATGATTTGTGTGGGCCAGTGAGGCTTCCATGGGCACATCAGTTCCTTCTCGAGTGGTCTCATTGATCACTCCCCAGCCAGTGACCACCAATTGATCCTCATAGACAAGACGTGAAGATGATAACAAACAGCCAGGTCGAATATTTTGGGTAAATTTTATCGCTTTAAAAAGTTTCAACAGGCCAATGTCATGATAAACCAGAGGAAATTGGGAATATAAGGGATGAATTATTTTCTCGGTCACCGAATATTGTTCACTTGGTTCCGATAGATTGTGAGCTCCAAGCGATACCAAAATTTTTTCCTTATCAACCGAAAGACAATGGGCAGCAGTCAGGATCCATTGTTCATTGATCAGTGTACCTCCACAAAAATGGTGGATCCTTTTCCGGGAATAATCAGTTGATTGAGTGATTAAGATCATGTTTGTGATTATTTTCACATTACACACTTACCTTCCACTTTTTGTCTTCATTCCCAAAGACACCAGCCATGGATATTTATGGGGAGGTACTTCCGTTCCATTGATAACTCTACTTCCAGCATGAGGAATATTGGTCTTACACTGGCAATCCAGGGATGTTGTGGGTAAGATGATTAAATTAAAGATGCTGATGAGAAAGAGCGGAATTATACGAGTCCATGGCATTGTGGAGAAAAGAAATTGAAAATGTGAGATGCAAAAAAATGTTGAAAAAAAAACTAATCAATTATCTTGGCTACAAAGTTCGTCGATAAAGTTGGTCCGTTTGCTTAATCAACTAGACTGATAACTTGAGTGTCTTGTGAATCAAGATAATTGAGATGTTTTTGTTGCCTGTTGACACATAATATGTCACAATAGTAGATGAGAAATGAACGTCATAATTAGCCATTGGAAAAATGGTAATTGTTGAAGGAGCGAAAAGAGTTCCCAAGGATGATCGGAACTTTAACGAAAAAGTGTGTCAATGTTAAAGTTTACTAACTCTAGCAATATGAGGTAAAAAAAACTGTTATCATGGCGGAAAAGAAATTTCATAGACCTTGGTAGGCATGAAAATGGGCACCACCATAAAAATTAGTTCATGAATTCAATGCTTCCTGATCATTTTTCCTTCTCTTTCAAGATGATGGGGGCTCTTGCATCATTCGATCACACGTATCAGCGTTCATTTCATTTTCTCAATTTAGCAGAAACTTGGTCATTATCTGGATATATCTATGATGACCATTACAATTGATCCCGCTTCCATGAACAGCAATCAGTGATTATGCTATATTCCCATCGAAACTCTTCACACATAATCGTTGAAGAATGAGTTTCATAACAATAATACAAATCTGTATCTCTCTTGAATATCTAGCTCTATAACTATTAATCCAGACAGATGTGGGGAAAACCTGAGCTGATTCATCCACAGTTTGTTATTTGTTTTCAATACTGTTTACACTAGTTACTCCATTGATCCTTGATTGATAAAATTACACTGACAAGCCACGTGAGAGGTATTGTGGTTGGGAGGCATCGATGATTTTAATGGCATTTTAACATTTCGCTCAATTTTGATGAATTAAGAGTTCTAGTAGTAGTCTTCCTTTCTGGAAGCGTTCTATTGTGTGTGTGTGGGTGTTTATGAGTGCAGGATTCAAAAATACAAATATCAATTAGTTGTGATTGACAGTCCAGAGAATCCAGAGAAAGAATGGGAAGGATTTCAAGCTTCTTCATCAGTATGCCTAACAATACAATGCTCAATGATAGTGTTGAATTCAGAGAATTCAGATTCATTCTCTCCCTCATGCTGGAGAAAATGTTGAAGGTCTTCTTGGGTTTGGTGACACCGAGGAGAAGTACATTACCGATTCTCGTCGATCTGTTACAGGAATCATGACAGAACCAAATCTTGATGTTCTGTGCTTGGTGGCAATCTCACGTAATCTTGCCTCTTCTGGATCACCAAAAAGTAGTTTACAAACGAATGGAAAAGCTATAAATATGGCAACAAATACTGCACCCAAACTTGCACAATAGTAGAGAAAAAAGTCTGGATTTTCTTCAATAAATTCACCCACAATAGGAACGTGGATTGATTCTCCCAGAACGAAGACAATACAAATGCACGAGGCATGTTTACCGGTCAAGTGGAAATATTTTTCGAGATCAGCGTAAGCAACGATGAACAGAGGTCCAAAACCTAGGCCCAAACACATAGCAACCAGCCAGTAGCATATTTCGAAAGTATTGGCTAGAGTAAATGCAATTACAACTCCAATCGAGAGTATTGATGTTCCAATAATAGTGAGAATTCTTTCCCCAGTATATCGAGAGAGAAGAATGTAAGTAAATTTACTGAAACACACAGCAATCCAATATATTGTCGCCATAAGAGCAGCTTGCTTCTTATCCATTCTCAATGAAGACATGACACCATAAGCTTGAGAGAAGACAGCTTCAAGAAGAGATAAATTTTTGATCAATTGACATTCAATTTGATATTTCTTGTACTCAATGCTGAGAAAATATAACAAATACTTACTGAAAACCAACTGCATACCAAAACCCACATGACCAATGATAGCCACCCACAGCACAGCAATGGCAATCTTATACAGAGGTGGAGAACTCAGACTAGCAGTATCTTGTTCAGGTTTTTTGGTCTCAGTATCTTTGGAAAGTTCTTTCTCATCTTTTGGCTCAGCTGGCATTGTGTAAAAGTAGTAGCATAAGAAGAATGCGATTCCATTCAGAATGGAAGCTATTGATGCTCCAAAGTAAGGATATTTAATGAGAACTTCTTCTGGTTTGAAATAGGTTAGATATGCATCAGGATCATCAAGAGTCTCTTCGGGCATCGGCAATTGGAATGGTCTGATGAGAATTGGTGTTACTAAGCCACCAACACCGAATGCACAGAATAAGATTTGCATATAATTTCCCATATCTTTGCCCCACGTGTCAATAATGACAACACATGAAACTGAAGAGAGAAAGATAATCTTTTTTATCCACATCATTTTCAATTGGAAAAAAAGTTCCAATTTGATCGTATTTCACAAACCTGTCTCCAGAATAGCATTCAAGAATCCATTCAAAGCTGATACAGGGAAGAGTATGTAAATATTGGTGAGTAGTGGGAATATGAACATGATGATTCCACCAACAGTTGTTGTGGCTGCTTGTGTAATGTAATTGTTGCAAATATTTTCCACATAGCCAGCTGATTCAAAAAATTTGGAATTAGAGAGTTTTTTTCAAATTCAACGATTCAAATGAAAAATCGAAACTTACAGATACATGCTCCCGCCAAATATCCGAGAGAATACAGTGTCACCAGGCGTGATGTGGTTGAAAAAGATTCTTGAACTTGAATTTGAAGATCGAGAAGAGCAATACCGGTTGATACTGCAAATGGATGGATCAGGTTGGATTCATTAGAACCAGGTTTTCTTCATGCATAATTGATGTACCATGAATGAGAAAGAAATACTTCATTTACAAAAATATGTAATCAAAGGAACACAACATATGGGTATATTACATACGCACATGGAAATTTTGTCAAAATATACACCATCATGAGTACCTACCACATCTGTATCCATAAGTGAAAAATCCAAGGTATGTGGTCAAAGTGATCAAAAGCTGGGCTTTATGTTCACGTACATATTGTAGAAAAGTCATTATAATGATGAAAAGTTTCCTTTTATTTGTTTCTCAAGTTTTGATGATAATAATTGATATGTTCAGTAATTTATAAACACTTCCGAGCTCAACTTCTTCGAACGAATATTCCGATGTTTTGATAAATTTTTTCAAGGAATATCATGCTATTTCAACTTGATGAATGAAAATGATCTGATAATCCTCTCCATCTCTTTTTATTACCTGCTCATTACCCTAGACCATGACTCATGAACAATCTTTTGTGTTTTCTGGGGTGTAAATTAAATCAATTTAAAAATCAATCCATATGAGGATTGTTCAGATGGAATGAGAATGCAAAAATTTTTTTGGAGAAAAGTGGCATAACTTGGCTGACAACAAATATCCTTGATCATCCAGAGAAGGTCAATCAAATCGATTGTTCTAATCTTACCCAAAGGTATGATTTAATTGAAGATTCACATCGATAAAAAAAACACACCATCAGTTACGCGTGTAAACTCGAAGCTATCATTCTTTCCATATTTGCTGAATCTTCGATTCTGATCAATTTTGAACGTAATTTTTGTACATTTTGCTTTCCTAGAGAAGTTTAATTCCATTCAACTATTTGATATCCATCCAAATATTGATAAATTCAAAAATGCTTCATGCTTCATGCTGAGCTTCGATTCAACATCCCCTCTCCTGGCGGATATTCTAAAGCCACCCCACGGACTCGACTTATATATACAACAGTATATAGTGTTCTTATTGACGCAATCCTCTGATCAACTTGCTGAGAGAATATTCGAAATTGTATTTTCACAAGCTGAGAAGTATGATTGATTGTTCAATTTCAGTCTATTTGATTTCATTTTGGAGTTTTATCGATACAATCGAGGGCCTATTGACTTTACCAGGAGAAAAATGATGAAATAGGTAGTGGTAAGTACTTTTGTTGCAGAAATGTTTTACTTAAGTTTTACAATCACAACAATTTAAGCTTAGGATCTGTTAATGAATACTTCAAAAAACAAGGAGCAAGAAATGGTGTATGAAATCTAGATCTTCATCATGTAGACTAATAAAAAGCGTGAATCCTTTATGCTATATTATTAAATGCTCTAGTAAGACAATGAGAAAGATGGAAGTTATTTTTTCGAGTTAATCAAGACGATTCTCAAGTTACTAATAGTCTGCTCTACAAGTCAGAGTATAAACATTGAAATGTACAAAATGAGTTCCATAAATCTAACTTGTGAGCATCAGCAATCATGTGTAGGATGAATCAAGAATGATGGGTCATATGAAAATGATTCATTTTTCAGATGGAAACTTTTTCTTCTTATAATCTGCACAATATTCAAATTCCAGTGATAATCAACTGTTCATGCCTGTGAGAAAGTGGAAGGTCTCCGCTGATTAGGTGGTTCTGGGCCAAAGGACATCATCGATTCTCGCCGCTCTGTCACCGGGATCATGATTGATCCAAATCGAGAACCTCTGTGCATATCAGATATTTCTTGCAATTTTGCCTCATCTGGATCACCGAAAAGGAGCTTACAGATGAATGGCAAAGCAATGAATGCTATAATGAAGATAGCTGCAAGAGTTCCACTATAGTAGAGAAAAATATCAGGATTTTTCTCAATAAATGATCCTACAGCAGGTACATGAATGGATTCACCCACAACAAAACTAATACAAATGGCTGAAGTGTGTTTTCCAGTCAAATGGAAATACTTTTCGAGTTCAGAGTAGCCAAGAACAAACAGTGGGCCAAAACCCCAGCCAAAAAATATGGCAACCAACCAATAACATATTTCGTAAGTATTGGCCACCGTAAGAGCAAGTATTGATCCGATTGAAAAGATTAGTGTGCAGCTTGTAACGAGAATTTTTTCATCCATATATCGGCCTAGAACAATGAACACCAATTTACTGACACATAGAGCAAGCCAATATACTGTGGCCAATAGTGCTGCTTGTCTTTTTTCCATTCTCAGTGAAGACATAACTCCATAGGCTTGACAGAAAACACCTTTCCAAAACAAAATGATATTCCGTTATAATCATGGGAAACTATTGGAAATATACCAGAATCGAAGACTCTTCAATACACATAAAATGTGTGCCATATACTTACTGAAAACTAACTCTAAGCCAAAACCTACATGACCAAGAAAAGCAACCCACAAAACAGCGATAGCCTTTTTGAATAACGGTACTTCGATTGGATCCTTATTACTGGGCTTCTCCTCTTCATTTTTCTCCTTCTGATCATCTTGATTAGTGTTTGTTTGTTTCTTTTCTTCTGTTGAATGAATTTCAGAAGTTGTGCAAAAGTAATAACACAAAAAGAACGCAATTCCGACAAGAATGGTTGCAAAAGATGCATAAAAGTATGGATATTTGATTTGTACATCATCTGGTGAAAAGAGAGATAGATAGGCATCGGGATCAATTAACGCTTCCTCTGGCATCGGTAATTGGTATGGTCTAATGATGAGAGGTGTCACCAAACCACCGATACCGAATGCACAGAACAATAGTTGCATATAATTTCCCATATCTTTACCCCAAATATCGATGATGACCACACATGTTACTGTTTCAGAACGAGAACAAATTATTTGATAGACAATTCCAGTATTCAGATTTCATACTTACCTGTTTCCAAGATTGCATTCAAAAATCCATTCAGGGCTGACAATGGAAATAGTGCATAAATGTTGGTGAAAAGAGGAAAGGCAAACATTATGATTCCTCCCACAGTAGATGTAACTGCTTGGGTGACATAATTGTTGCAAAAATTTTCCACATAGCCAGCTGATAAGAAAAAGATCATGATGAATATAGTGGATCCATATACTTTTGATGAATTCAAATAACATCTCAACTTACAAATGCATGCTCCAACTAGATAGCCAATTGAATATGAGGTGACCAAGCGTGATGTAAATGAGAAAGATTCCTGAACTTGAATCTGAAGGTCGAGAAGGGCAATCCCAGTAGATTCTGAAATTATGATAAACTATTTTTGGTCAAAACTGATGAAAATTTGATGTTGAAATCGAACTGATACAGTAAGAACGTAGAAAAGGTAATAAGCTCCATCCTCTAGGAGACGGAGGTTAAAGGTAAATATCTCTGCATACTTAAGTCAGATATACATGGAAAATTGCTAGAGAGATGGAATTATCTCTCTTTGAAAATTCTAAGAAGCATCATGATACTCACCTAACCTGAATCCATATGTAACATGGCTAAGATATGTGGTAAGAGTGATCAATAGCTGAGCCCGATGTTCATGTACATATTTGATTAAACTCATAATCATAAATCTACCGAATTATCTATCAGTCTGAAAAATTCAAATAAACATTCCAAGTATTGCATGGGTGAAGTTCCTTCATTGAAGATAGTATAGCACCATAATGGCCTCGAAAATCATCGAAACATTACTCATGAATCATCCCAAGTATTTTTATTCAGTTTGTTTCTAGATACAAAATTCACTAACAATCGCCTAGAAGAGATGAAAAAGCAGATTTTAGTGAGGAAAAAAATTACCTCAATAACGATTGTCTCAAATTTCAACAAAAGAGAGTGATTTGATCAATTGTTTCAAATTTTCCATTTTCCATTTTCCATTTTCCATTTTTCATTCATCAAAAATAAATAAATAGACAATAAATCGATACATATTACCTATCATTATCTACAAACTAATTTTGATTAAGAAATAATTTGTTGAGTACCATTAGGGTTAGGATCCCTTTCGGAATAGTGAAGCAAAATCAAAAAGCATTTGGTCTTATTAGCAAATTAGAGTTGAGGAAGAGAACTTTCGTATTTGTTTCAGGAAAATCTTTCCATCGGAATTTACTGATTCTCATTAATTATTCTTCCACAGAACAGGAAGATGGTAAGCCTCTCTCTCGCCTTTCTTTTTTTCTCTATCTCTCTCTGTTTTGAGAATTGCTTAGGGAATTCAATCCTTCACAAACTCACCATATTGGATGAAACCTTGTGTGGTGATGAGAGTGATCAATAATTGAGGTCGATGATCCTTAACATAACTTGATAGCCACTTGTAGAGAGTAAAACTTATCGACTTATCGTTTACTTCCGGTCACTTTTATCTATTTGACAATATCACTCAATTCATGCTTGAATGTAACTTTGATCATTTATTGCTGGTTGCTTCTTATACCAATAGATTTTTGAATTGCAAACCATCGAATCTCCTCGATGCTCACAAATTTGAAAAAAATTAAAATCAATCAAGGAGAGTTCTTAATTGAATTTGGTCATATCATGGAAAAATTTTTAATTTTGTGATGAATATACAAAAAATTGAAGTATTTTTTGACTCACGAAGCATTGTTGGCTACTATGTAAATATATACACACACTATCAATCATGGTTCAAGATCAAACAGTGTACGTGTAGGGCTTTTTAGAGAAGAACAGTTGATTATCAGCATTGAAATCGATATGTGCATGTGAAATCATCCTGGTCCTTGAAATCTGGGATTGACAACTAATCAATTAAATTGGGTTGAATTTTGATGATTCCAAGGTGTACTATCACTATTATTTTTCCTTTTCAAAAAGAAGAAGAGGAAATCCCTGATTTATTTCCTGATTATTCAGAGGTTTTTCTGTTGAATACTTATACATGTTTATGATGCAGAAACTGAATGTTTAACACTTTCATTTTTATAGCTCTTGATTCAAAATTGGTCAATTTTCGATGCTTGATCATATTCATTGAATTGGATTCTGACTTGTTTGTGGCAATTTATCTCTAGATAGGTCCAAAAGAAGGCATGGACATGATAACAAGATATTATTTGAATAAAATGAATAAGATTAATTGAGAGTCTTCTCTAAGTTCTGGTAATTTTTGACTTGGACTGGATGAAGACAGCGGCCTCGCCAATTAATTTGATATCATTTTTAGGTCATTTTCTGGTACAAGTCTGATGAAAGTAAATTCATAGAAAATAATTGGAGCTCGGCTGTCATGATTTTGATGAGCAAATTTAAAATTGTGTCAATTTTGAGAGCTCAAATTCATTCTCAATTGAATGTTTAGCTTGATGAGCATCATCATATTAAAACAATGGAAACAATATGATGAATATATCTTTTAACAGCTTCATAAAGGAAGACTTTATTGAATTTTTTAAATTTAAAATAATTTGCTAACACGCTAAGCATCAGCGAAATGATAATCCAATATAATCGAGAGTTCACGATGAGATGAAATGGTGGTTTCATCATGATCTCTCTATTTGAGCTTAGTGTTTGAGCCTAATCACTCTCGATCAGATTGATTAAATGTTCACACTTTGGCCTCAGAATGAGTTTTCGTCAGTACGTGAAGGATCATCGATCCCAATTATTGGTGACATGCCTTACATTGACCGGATATTTTGCTTTCGCTGCGAGATCTCGTAGGTATTTCCATATAATTTGATTGGATTGTAGTGTATCTCGAGGTTATTAAAATCAGTTTCTGTGGAATCTGTGGAATAATTTGATCACTTTCAAGTCATTGCTTCCGCTAATTGATGCTCAAGACTGTCCTAGATTTGACTCTCATTTGAGTCAAGTTTATATCTGTAGAGGATGAGATTGGAAAAATAATACCGAACTTTCATCGAACTTTTATTGTTGTTATTGATTTGGATGTTCAGTACCCATGTGACAATTGTCAGTTCTTACTGTGATCACTGATAATTTTTGGAATGTGTGAAAGCAGTAAACTTCTGGGTTCAAACACCACTATCTATGTATAAAAATATGTTCTGAATATGAGATTTTATCCACACAGTCTCAACGGGTGTTGCTCTTCTCGATCTTCAAATACAAGTTCAAGAGACATTCTCGATGACATCCCAACTCGTGACCATATACTCAATATGCTACTTATTGGGAGGATGTACTAGTATGTAGACAGCACGATATGATCATGTTCGAACAATCAGTGTCATCAATCTTTAGTCATTCCAAAAATATATGTATCTCTCTCTCTCTCTCTCTCTCTCTCTCTTTCTCTCTCTCTCTCTCTCTAGTGGCAATATTTGGCCAAATCTGTCACAATCATTTGATACAAGCCATAACCACAATTGGAGGGGGAATTGCTTTAACGTTTGTACCGATGTTTCAGAATATTTGGATACTTTTCCCACTTATTGGTATCAATGGCTACTTCAACGCATTCTTTGAAACTGGTGAGATAAACTGTATAAATCTATTTGATTGGAATATATATTTATATGAGAGATACTTTTTTTAGCCTCAAATGTGCTACTTATCGATTTATGGGGCACTAAAGTTGGAAATTATATGCAAATAATGCATTTTGCGTTTGGTCTCGGAGGCCTACTTACACCAGTTATGATACGACCTTTTCAATTGCCAATTCCAGAGGAACTTGCCGATAATCCTGATGAATGCATTAATTTCTACCAGCCCGAGCAAGTTGAAATAAGGTATCCATATTTTGGATTGTCAGGGCTATCATTGATCATTGGAATTGGATTTGTTTTTTGCTATTGCAAAGCAATTTCAGAGAGAAAGGATGATAGTAATCAAGAGAAAGGTGATCAACAGGAGACACCAGAACAAACCACTGTAGAGAACTCTGAAAATTCAACAAAATCTAAATTCAAGATAGCAATCGCCGTTGCATGGGTTGCAATGTTAGGTCATGTAGGATTCTCCATGCAACAGGTCTTATGTAAGTACCATCGAAATTTTGGGAACTTTCCCATCAATCGGATACCTTCGTTGTCCATTCATTATGTTTCACCAACAAATTATATTTATTTTCTAAGGTGTCTTTGGTCAAGCTTATGGAGTAAAATCTGATCTTCGAATGGAAAAAAGAAGTGCAGCTCTAATTGCAACAGTCTACTGGATAGCAGTTTGTTTGAGCAAAATTTTATTCATTATCTGTTCTTCAGTGATCGACGAGAAACTTTTGATTGGTATCTCATGTTCATTGCTCTTTGTGGCTCAAGTTCTTTCATTTACACTTGCCAGTTCTTATGAGATCTGCCTTTGGCTAGTTGCTTTTCTCACAGGAATCGGATTTGGTCCACTTTTTGTAATAGCTTTCACGAACCTCGAAAAATATTTCCACATAACGGGTAGACACTCTTCTCTGATTTTCATTGTGATAGGTATCGGTGAATCATTCCATGTGCCAATCGTGGGAACAATCATTGATTCTTGGCACAACATTTACCTTTGCTATAGTGGAACTCTTTCAGTGATCTTTCTGGCAAGCTTCGTAGCCATGCAACCTCTCTGTAAGTTCTTGTTTGGTGATCAAATGATCGAGCAGGGTCAAGGCGCTCGTCGTGTGTCAAGATTGGGATCTATCATGATTCCAATTCCCGATCGGCGAGAATCCATCATATCATCAACATCCAAAACATCTGACAAACGGCGATCGAGCTCAGTTTTTTCGATTGAATCGAAGCCATGAGTTGACTATCTGGGTCATTCCTTTAGGGTGCAATTTACATGATAATAAAGTTTTCTCTGAATTAATACCATTCTTGTTTTATGATTTGGGAAATGTCCATTTTTTTCTTCTCAAACTATGAAAAACAGTGAGGTCCTCATGATTGAATGATCTGTCATCATTTCATGTGATGACCTAGAACAACTCTCGATCAAATGATGATAAATCAGAATTCCCAAGCAAAAATCCACACAAATGTTGAAGAGTGATGATCACCATTGTAAAAAATATAACTCCAAGTGCTCCAAAATATTGTAACTTATAGGTTAATGGCCAAGAATTTTGATTAAGAATACTTTGGAATACCCAACCAACAATTTGACAAGTTTCTCGAGAAAAATGCATTTCTAACTCATCCAGTACCATTTGATCAAACCAAAATGATGAATCTTGTGGCCAGATCAAAGGTGTGGTTTGAATTGGAGCTGTTATACAGTGTATCCATCAAATATTCTTCAAAATTATTGCCTCAGAAGATTGATTGATTGGCCTTTTGATTGGGATTAGGTGTCTATCAGCACATTCACATTTCAGAAGCTATTCAAAATAGCGTCTGAATATAATTGTATTTTGAACCTTATACGTAATATGTTCCAACAATCGAGGGATCAATTACCATCTCGCCTGGTAACCTAGAGCTGTCTGAATCATCCGATGATGAATCTATTGTGAATTCTTGTGAGAAGTATTGAATTCTTTTGAAACTTTTTATTTGTTTTTCATCTCCTTTGTGCATTTCTCTAATCGATTTGAACTGGTTTGTTTTGATTGACAGATATCGAAGAAAAAAATGGAGATGAAAATCATTGATTACATCATGAGCTTAACTCATAGAAAACCTTACAGAATAGAGAGAAGATGCATCTCTCAATTTTGTGTTAGAATGTTTCTCCTTGAAAATAAATCCCAAATTCGGTGTTCATCTGTGATTATTGATACCATTTATTTATGCATGATACCATTGAATTATGAGTGTCGCCAACTATTTTAAAGAGCACAAATCCAAGCTAGTGATTACTTCAATCATTTACGTGGCCTTTTTTGTTTACGCTCTCAGATTTGGTATGTGCAGCAGTCCTTTTGAGTATCTCTTTTTTGAGGAAAAAGGAGGCCAACATGCTGCCAGGATCAATTGGCTCACAATTGACTGATAGTTTTGATTGTTTTCTACTTGAGAGCAACCTCGATGTAGTTTTTAGTTTATCATTAGATTAACAGGGTTTGCTCTCTGTATATCCTCAGCGTCAATTGGTACAGCATTGCTTGACCTGCAGATCCAATTCCAAGAATCATTCTCGACCACATCATGGATAATCAGTGCTTATTCGATCGGATATCTGTTGGGAGCATCTATGGGTGAGTATTTTGGATTGACTTAGAATGACTTAGAAAAATTCTTGCATCTTCCAGCTGGATATGTCGAAAAACTCTACCACAATCACACTATTCAAGCAGTCACCTTCGCTTTCTGTGGAGTGACTCTATTTTTGGTACCCTTCTTCACCAATATCTACTTGGTATTTCCAATACTAATGCTGGGAGGTATTTCGAGTGCAGTTTTTGAGACAGGTAATGATATGATTTGAGAATGAAATTCTTGAATTCTTGAATTTACACTTCAACTTTTCTTTTCAGTCACTTATGTAGCCCTCATTGACATTTGGGGTAAAAGTGTTGGAAATTACATGCAAATATTGTACCTTTCATTTGGAGTCGGAGGCATGGTAACACCAATTGCGATAAGACCATTTCAACTACCAATTCCAGAGGATATTGTTGATCCTGATGCTTATCTGGCATATTATAAGCCTGAAGATGTTCAAATCAAATATCCTCTCTTCGTCGAATCTATCTTGTCAGTTTTGCTAGGAATTGCCTTCACTATTTACCATCTTTTTGCATGTCGATCTAGCAACCAGATCAAAATCCAAGAACAGAATGATGAAGATGAGAAAAAAGTTGAAGATGTTGAAACTGAGAAGAAAAAAATACCAGCATTCAAAATATTCATCGCTGTTGCATGGGTTGCCTTCCTTGGACATACAGGCTTTTCTATGCAATTGATTTTCAGTGAGTGTTTATTATCTTCATGAGCATTTGATTTAAATTAATTGATTGATTATATTTCTCCAATCATTCAAGATGTATTTGCTCAAGCATATGGTGTTAAATCAAAGCTAAGAATGGAGAAAAGAAAAGCTGCTCTCATTGGAACAACGTACTGGGTTGCTGTTAGCATTGGCCAACTGTTCTTCATTTGTTTCAACAATTTAATTGGAGAAAAATTTCTATCAATATGTTGTACCACACTGCTTTCTATCGGCTTGATGATCAGTTTCACTTTAGCAAATACTTACGAAATTTGCTATTGGCTGGTTGCATTGTTTCTTGGGTTAGGTTTCGGTCCTCTATTTGTGGTTGCTTTTTCGCATTTAGAAAAATTTTTTCACATCACTGGTCAACACACTTCATTCATATGTGTTGTTTTCATTATTGGTGAAACATGCCATATACCCATAGTTGGTGCATGGATTGATCAATATCCAGATGTATTCCTCTACTATTATGGAATATTGGGAGTACTATTCGTAATCGGCTTTGCCTCTCTTGGGTATGTTTGTGAGCTTCTTTTTGGCAAACCAGAAGAATCTAGATTGCAGGAAGTATCTCAAAAACCTCGAAATTCGTTTGTGATGATTCCCATTACTGAGCGTAGAGAATCTGTCATAAGCTTCCGAAGAAAATCAACTGCTCATGGGCAAGCTTAAATCTACAGAATTATAATCAGTCAATCCAAATTCAAATCTACTAGATATCTATTCTGTACACCATAAATGGGCTGCTGATTTCTCATATCTCTCCTATTCTTTTGATTTTAATAAAAATCAAGTCCTCTTTAAGAACACTAAAGTATTGTTTCTTAAAAGTGTTTTATGGTACTTCTGAGTCAAGCTTATTCTTAAAAAAGCTTTAGATATGAGTTAGTGATGACCATCAGTCTCTCTCTCTCCAGAATTCATACGACTAGGTAGATCAAAAATATGATCACTCATCAAAGGGATGTTTTCAGAGTACCTTATACTCATGACTATCTATAGGTACTACTTGCACTCATATTGAGTATTAGAGTAAGGTAAGTTGATACATTGTACACTATCACAGGCATTGATGAGCTCATTTTATAGCTTACAACCCAAACTTTAGAACTGAATCATTATGAGATGGAACTGGAAAAAACTGAATGAACTCAATTACAATGACTCTATCACCTTGATTAGCCTCCATAGTCGATGCACTCCGATTTCTGATGAGAGATACTGAAATATAATCAATCAATTCCATACTATTAGGGTTTAAGAAGGATTCGTGCTCTCTGTTTATTTATAAATTTTTTACAAGTAGACATCAATGTTAAAAATGTTAGAATATGTTTCTGATTCAATGATTGTGAAACAGTGATCAGTCATAAGACTTTGTGATTTGAAATGATCTTCATCATGAACATTGCTCTTCAATAATGGTTGAAAGAATCAGAATCTTCACTATACGCTCGAATTTCGCCGAAAGATATCAGCTATAGTTGAATCAGTTCGACTTCCCCTGAACAAACTTGGAGGAGGAAGGGCAATCGAGGAAAGTCTTGTGGTTCGAATTTTCGTGGCTTGTTCTTCGAATTTCCTTTCATCAGGATCCCCAAACAAAAATTTACACAGGTAGGGAAGAGCGACGACCATGATCAGAAATATGGATCCTAGTGTTCCAACATAGTGCAAGAAGAAAGGTGGATTATCGTCCATGAAAGTTCCAACAATTGTGGTATGAAGAGATTCTCCAAGTCCTCCAGCTAAAAATATGAACGATGTTTGCCTTCCAGTTACATGGAAATATTTTTCAAGTGAGGCATAAGCAACAGCAAATAGCGGTGAATATCCCAGACCAAGAAGACCAAAAGCTAGCCAAAGACATATTTCAAATTGACTTGCCAGTACGAGAACCAGAGCTAATGAAACTGCAGTCAAGCCATAACAGAGATTAACAATTTGGGTTTGACCAATGGTCATCGAGAGTATCACGAAAATTAACTTTGAGATCACATAAAATGCCCAAAATAGAGAAGAGAGTAAAGCAGCAGACTTTTTCTCCATATTGAACGAATGCTTGACACCAAAAGCTTGAGCAAAAGAGCCTGAAAAAAAGGAATATCGATTGGATTGGTCAGTTTCAAATGAACTATGATTCAATCACAATATTTACATTTATATGACGCTATTGATTAGCAATAATGAAACTGAATGGAATTTTGGATGAATCAACTTACACAGTGTTAGTTGCATGGAAAATGCGAGATGGGCTAAAATGGCAACCCAAATAACGGCGATGCATATCTTCAAATTTGATGGTCCATCTTCAACTTTTTGAAGCTGATCAGAGGTACTATCTCCGGTCACTTCTTTTTTCGAGTTACTATTCGAGTTGTTCTCATCCTGAGACTTTTTCAGATAAGAATACACAAAACCAAACCCCACTATGATGGAAAGAGCACAAGTTGTCACGTACGGATATTTGATCTGAACATCATCCGGAGTATAGAACTTTCGAGCAGCATCCTTGTCATCACCAGCATCCTTGGGTATTGGTAAAAGGAAGAGACGAATAATAACTGGGGCCAACATTGAACCAACACCATATGACATGTGAAGAATTTGAATAAAATTTCCAACTTTTTCGGACCACACATTGATTAGTAGCACATGGCAGGCTGAATAGGGAATGAAATTAATGGGAAAAAATCTTCACTCTTACTGTTGCACAAAAATTTTCCCGCCAAAATATTGAGCAAACTATTTCTCACCCAATTCGTAAACAGAATTTCCAATTCCAAGAAATAGTGCTGTAGATGCCAGAGGAATGAAACTTCGCATGAAAGCCATGCTTCCGATAGCGATTCCCGGGAAAATACATGCTAGTGTCAGTACAATTTGAACATCTAGCAGCCTCTCTATCAGACCAACTTTATACAAAAGAAGCAAAAAAATTAGACATCAATCAAATTGATCAAGGGTCATTGACCATCAAACTCACATAAGAAGGCACCGGAAGTGTAACCAACTGCATAGGCTCCAAAAACACGAGAGGTGACTGAGAATGGTTCCTGAATTTGTATCTCAAATTCAAGTAGACAAGCACCGATAGACTGAGACCGAAATGCGAATAGAGCACATCCCAGATAAGCAAGAAAAGTGAGAATTAATTGATATCGGTAGAGCTTTATCTTCTCGAATGCACTCATTTTGTGGGGGAAAAACAGTCAAATATGAGTACAATCAAAATTGTTTTAACTAGCAACAAAACATATTATCAGATGTCTGATTAGAAATTCACCTTCTCCACTTGGATGATTTATTGATGTATGAAGAAACACAAGGAAGAAACTGGGTTATGAGGTGCTCTCACAGCTGATTTTCTATCCAAAAAATGCTCTCCAAGCATAACATGTTGATGATGAAATTAGCCAAGACAAAGAATAGAGTAAAACGCGTGCAGTCAATCCATTCAATTTGCTGACACATCAAACAATAAGGCACATATTCATAGAAAAAAATGCCTCAAATGAATAGGTTCTGAGCTAAAAAAACCAATTTCCAATTCATGTGTCAAAGTCTCGTTTATTCCGGAGAGAACTAGAAATTTGGCTTCTTGTGAGCTTATCCGCAATCAATTGTTTCAGATTTACTCAAATTCACTTTCAAACTTTCAGAGTTTTCAGTTTGGCGTCTTCAAAATGATCGTGAAAATGAATAATCACGATACATAATAATTTTTTCCACCAAAAATTGAAGTAAATGTATAGCACAAAAGGTAAATGGGTTATTCAATAGTCTTCAAGAGGATTTGGATTCTTTCCAAATAAAACGAAAACGAAGAAGTACATGCATGATGTGTAACCTATGGTGTGTCCAAGCTATTAACTGATGGAAAATTTTGGAAGTTGTCAAAATTTTATAGTTTTTTACATTTAAAATCAGTAAGTAATTAGCTTCAAGCTTTAATTCTACTGAAAATAACTTCTTGACTCATTAATGTCTCAGTGTATGATTGGCAATCTGAATTTCTAAAGTATGAATTCTTCGAATTATATTCTCTTTGATAGCATTCAGGTGATCTTGAGCAATACTAATATTACCTTCGTGAGTGATAAGAGCCTTGAAATTCAGGCTGAAACCCTTAAAAAGGTCAAAATGAGCATTCTATTTGAATAAGCGAGTCACTGTTTTAATCCTCTGCTCATAGTGGCATTGATCATACGAAATATTTGAATATCGATGGAATCGCTGAAAATAAACATCCCTCAATTTTTACAAGAACAATGATCCATTGTTCTCAACTTCTCAACTTCTCAATTTCAGTTTGGGAGAATATTTTATTAAAATGAATACTCAAAAGCACAAGCTATTGATGAGAGAACATACATTGGGTGCGTGTTATTTCTTCTGGGAACCTCCAGTTTTTTCTGCCTGACCAAACCGCACTAGCCAGATAGAGCAAGAAACCTGAGAAACAGCGTGTTAATCTATCTGAACCTATGCTTGAAGCTTAGCGCAAGTATTCATATTCGATGGGATACATTGGTTTGAACATAAATGTGCCTCAGTGAGGAATAGATGATCAAATTGCCTTCTTAGCTTAGCCATAGGTAAATTGAATTTTCCTCGTGTGAATCCATCTTAGCTATTTAGCGTGCTTCTTGATGATATTAGCGTTCATCATTGAAGGTGGAGTATTTTTGTATTCTAGTGAACCTGCTGACGACTTTCTTGAGAGACTATGGAGTTATCAATGGTGAGATCGGGCTCTCTGAGTCCTGTATTTTTTCTGAATTATCTCCCCTGTGAATAGCTGTCCTGCTAAGATCATCAATCAATTTTATAGACACAAATGTGAAATGAAATCAGATCAACAACACATTCTCGAGTTTTCACAAATTTAGCCTGTTTCCAGGCTTTGCTTTATTGCTTTGCACTTGTATTTGATTTCAACGATTTGTGTGCTCTGAGAGGGAAGAATCAGAATACTCTACATCCTGTACCTACGGATACTGCCCCATAACCATCATGACTCTGATTCAATCATCTGAGTATTGCTGATTCCTTCCATTCAGCAGTTTATATTTCATGGATTTACACAATGAAAAAGCCTTAGAAAATAGTATTCTCGGCCTTTTCATTGGAAAATTTCAACTCTATACTGAGGGAGGAATATGAAGAAAAGCTTTTAAAAAACGAATTATAACCATAGTTGACGGATGGAGCTTTTTCTGTTATAGGCAAAGATTCTAATTGATATAGCCTTCTGGATGGTCAAGTTGGTCATGTTCTCTTTCCTTTCTCTTCTTTTTCCTCTCTCTTTTCAGCGGCAATATTGTACAGTGAGTACAGATGGGTAAAGACCAGAGTGAAACTTGAAGAAACTTGATGCAATAATGTTGGAAAATCAAGCATGAACATTTGAATACACATTTACAAGCTCATATCTAACAACAAATTGGATTGAAGCAAAAAGGGGAGAGTTTGATTAAAATATCATGAATACAAGAGAGTTCTCGAATCAACTGTCTAGTCAGATTAAGGCTTGATAGAGAACGACTGATCATTATAATTTTGGATAGGAGTGAGAATTGTTTTCTCATCTGATCATATAGTCCATACTTTGTTGGCCCTCCTCAAGCAGAAATTAGATAAAGTTTCGATTGTGGAGCAAGTCATACAAATTTTGGATAATCTCAATTTCAATCCTCGCCCATTTGGATTCAATTGCTTTTTTCAGCTCAGCTTTTGATTCATATTGTCTTCCATTGCCATAAACTCTTCGAACAAGAACTCCCCGTTTCTCTATTGGATTCAAATCCGAACTTCTCGCTGGCTAGCCTATAACCATCACATTCTGGTTAAGCAACCATACCATAGCATAATGGAATAAGAACAATCAATAGAAACATTGTCTTGTAGGAGCATTCATTTTCATCCCAAAATATCGGTGCTATTTTCAGAAGAGGAGATTCTGAGACTTTTTTATACATATAAGAATCCATATTTCTATTAATGGAGGCTATATTTTCGAGACCACTGAAACCCATGACTACCCATATCATAACCAAACCACCACCGAAGTGTCTCTTCGATAAAAATTCTTTTTCTTCTCACAAATCGTGCCAATAGTAACCAAATTCATCAGGACCATCGAGGTTGAACATTTTTTCATTACTGAAAATCAGGCCAGTGAGTATTCGATGTCATATGTGCTGGCCCAAACGATAATCTAGCCCGACGGTGTTCTTCAGATAGAGGTGGCTTACCTTTCCTTTTGATCATTTGATGAAATTATATTTGTACAGTGGATTTGGAAATTTTTCTATAAAGTATAGCACTGATTCCCCTAAATGGTTTGTTCTCGTTCAATGCAAGTGAAAAAATTCGTCGTTTAGTGCGTTCGGAATAGCTGTTCTACCTTCTTCTAGCCTTTTTCGCACCATAATTTTCTTTGTCCTTGATATAATTCTGGAAAAAACATCTTGAGCGATTGATTTTGAGAGCAATTCAATAAAGAGAAACGCCTTGATCTAAAAATGAACCTATCTGACCATGGTCATATTCACTTCGCTTAACACCATGACCCATCATGGAGAATTTCTATGACACACTAATAGAAACTAACAAAAACAACAATTGAATGCCTGGAAAATGTTCTTGGCGCTAGGAATGTCCAAAAAACGAGCTGAAAATCGAGTAAATCATCTCAAAATCTCATAGCCTCAACCTGGATGAACAGTTCTCACAGCTCAATCCTGAGAATTTCCATGGTCTCAAATTGCTCAAGGATGTTCATCTCCGAAGGAAATGAAAATGCCCTTTGCAGAAACGGACCGTGATGACGTTGGAGTCATCAGCTATCCGATGATTCTGGATAGAGGAATCGATACAATACTTACTTCCTCGAGAATTGGCCCTCCATCAGTTTCCCAACAGTTCATCATGGAAAGATGATGATGAGAGAGAGGAAAAACCGAGAAGAAGAAACACGAAAACGAGATGGATAGAGAGAGAGAGATACGAAGGATTATGATCATGATGTCATCTTATATCAGGGTGATTTGAGCTTGGGGTTTGGAATTCATTGGCTATAAGTGTGGTAAATTAAAATGACTCTCTTTACTCTTTAGCTCCAGTGACTTGATTTCATTGGGGATCTACTCAGTTATATTACTGGGTGAATTCGAAACCAAATGCAGAAAAATTGACAATTAATCTTAAACATTGATTGTCTAGTGATAATCCCATTCATTGGCAAGAGTGAAAGTAAAATAAGTCAGTAATGATAGAGAAAAATTTGGAAGATAACAGAGAATAGTATAGGTCAAGGAGAGGATAAAATAGAGCAGAATATAGGTTTGTTGAAGAGACATACCGAAACGGTCTGGGTTCGTTTCACAGAAAAATGAAATCACAGAAAGAACGTTCCATAGGAAGTGCCTTTCTTAGAAAGACAAGATCGCAAATGAATTGAGAATGATTTCTCAAAACAATATATGTAAATCTTTCTTTCTTTCTCTTTCTCTTTCTCTTTCTCTTTCTCTTTCTCTTTCTCTTCTATGAATCATCTCGTTCTGCTCGCTTACTTTCTGTGAGTCACCTGCTCTCGGAATAGAGATTCTGTGACCTACACCTTCTAGATGAGAGATTTTCTATGAATCGAACCCCAACATTCTCCAACGTGTAGCAAAATTTTTCTTATTAGCTAAAAGTTTTTTTCATGGAGGAAAAACATACCCGAAAAATCGTTAATCCATTAACAATCCGAATTGATTTCAAATGGTTTGACTCATCATTTATGGGCGAGGACAGAGCGGGAACAAGAGGGAGAGCATTGATAAGAGAATCACTTTATTCTAATTCCGGTGAAGGAAATTCAAATAGGATTGACGAATGAGATGATTTCGTCAGGTATTGAATCGATGAAGGAACTATGAGAAGCAGATTGAAAATTCTACTTCTCGATTATTTTGTCATGGAAAAAATCACCCAACGAATTGGGAACTTTATTATGACTGCACACAAAAAAGTTATCAATTTGAAGATAATGGACTGGATCCACCATGAATGAGATATTAGTCAGTTATAGATTTATCATGAGGCACTGACTGAGGATCCATCAATCAAGCTGCCACTCCTGCTGGGAGGAAGTGCTATGGATGAAAGTTTAGTAGAATCAATATTCATGGCCAGTTCGATCAATTTCTTCTCCTCTGAGTGACTGAACAAACAGTCACAAACATGTGGGAGAGCAACAGCCATGATCAGGAACAGTGTCCCTAAAATTCCAATATAATACAAATAAAACGGTGGATTATCGTCAATGAATGCCCCAACGATAGTTGTATGAAGCGACTCTCCCAATATTCCCGCTAGGTATATCAACGATGTGTGTCTACCAGTGACATGAAAATATTTTTCAAGCGAAGCATATGCATATGCGAATAACGGTGAGTATCCTAGTCCAAGAAGACCGGAAGCTATCCACAGGCATATCTCATACTGACTAGCCAGAGCAAGAATCAAAATCAAAGAGATTCCAGTCAAAGCATAGCAAATATTAACAATAACTTTTTGGCCAATAGTTATCGAAAGTACTACGAAAACAAATTTAGCAATCACATAGGCACCCCAAAAGAGAGATGCAATAAGAGCTGCTGATTTCTTTTCCATCTTGAAGGTATGCTTGACACCGAATGCTTGTACAAAGGAACCTGAGAATACAGAAAAATTTGACCACAGTAAGAATGATGAGTTGCTAGAATGCTGAAGATCATCCATATTCCAAGATGCTATCCTTGAAAATTTACTCACACAAAATTAATTGCATAGAAAATGCAAGATGTGCTAGACAGGCTACCCAAAGAACAGCGATACATATTTTGATCTGAGATGGTTGATCACTTGTGGTTGGATCACTGTTGCTGTGTCCAATTGTCATCTCAGTGTTCTGCTCTGAGTTATCAATTTTCTTAGCCACCTTGAGATATGGGTACAAGAAACCAAGCCCTACCGCAACAGAGAGTACACATGCCACCAAGAATGGCCATTTTATTCGAACATCTTCAGGTGAATATGATGCTCGAGCAGTATCCCAATCTTCACCCACATCTTCGGGAATAGGTAGAAGAAAAGGACGAATTGCAATTGGGGCCAACATTGAACCCAGCCCATAAAACATATGAAGAATTTGAATGAAGTTACCAACTTTTTCGGACCATGTATTTATCAGTAACACGTGACAGGCTTTGAGAAAATGAGAAAAAGACGATCTTAAGTTTACACCCTCTGATTGAATCTTAAGTAATTTTTCAAAAAATATTTCAATTTGTAACAGGTTGTGTTCAGAGGTACACTTACCTAAATCGAAAATAGAGTTCCCGATACTTAGAAACATCGTTGCTCCTCCAAGCATTATAAAACTTCGCATCAATGCCATAGCGGCAATCGAGATTGCAGATAGGATACATGATAGTATCAATATCAGCTGGACATCCATCAGTTTTTCCACCAAACCATCTACATCGAGCCAATATTGAGTGGTCAAATTGAGGCGTTGAGCAATGATTCTACTTACAAATGGAAGCACCAGCTACGAAACCAATAGCATAAGCTCCAAAAATGCGAGAGGTAACTGAAAAAGGTTCCTGAATTTGAATTTCAAATTCCAGTAAACACGCCCCAATAGCTTGTGAACGAAATGCGAACAAGCAGCATCCCAGATAAGCTAATACGGTAAGAATCAATTGGTATCGATAAGATCTAATTCTTTTAAATAAACTCATTCTTGTTGGAGAAGCAATCTATAATGAGAACCATGAACTTTCACAACTAGCCACCTCAACGTGACATGAAATTTCTGAGCAAGGATCCACTCTCTCTATCGAAACGTTCATGGATTGGAAGTGGAAGGAAACTGAATTATGAGGATATTATTGAGCTTGTTCTCTAGCTAGTATATCATACTGATGCTTGAAACAATAAGTCGCATATTCATGGAAAATGACTCCAATGAGAAGGTATGACTTGGAAAAACCAATTTTCAATTTATAAGTCAAAGCCTTAGAACTCAAATCTAGCTCAAACTTGGTTTTCTCATGATTTATCTACAACCGATTGTTCACCGATTTTCGAAGATTCGAGCTTTTCGAATGATCGAGAAAATGTTTGATATGCAATGACTTTTCCATCAAAAATGAAAGTCAATGCATAACAATGGTCTCAAGTTGATTTTTGGGTTGTGAATGAGATAGCGAAACTCGTACTCACCTCAGCCAGAGCTTGATGATCGAGATGTACATGTTGTTTAACAGTTAATTGCTAAGATATGAATCATGAAAATTATTGATTATGAAGATCAGAGGTGATTAGAAAATAAGTGAGTTCACATTTTTGAGACTCTGATCAACAGAGATAGACATTCATTCGATTAATATTTTGCTATCACTTTCGAAAATTCTCACACATTTGAATGAACAATTGCAATTTTGAAGGATCAAATTTTGGTTCTATTGCAATAGCTTCACAATGATGGAGATCCATTGTTCTCAGTATCTGAAGTGAATTCTTATCACAGAGAGCATTCTATCAGAACGAATGATGAGAAGCACAATTTATCGATGATACAACAACCCTTGAATATGTTATGTAATCTTTTACCTAACAAGAATGGTTAGAATGAAGGAATAGTCAAGCTCTCTCTCTCTGAACAGGGCATAGAAAATCCTGATCATCCACTCTTTGCTCTCTGAATCTAGCTATCCAGCAATACAGCGTTGTGAATCATCAAAATGGGAAGATGAATTCATAACAAAACATAAGATATCATTTTTGTGTGTTCGAGTAATTTTTGATGCTAGTCTTGTTCGATTGTTCCCTCACCTCTCAAGATGAGCGTCTTCGAAAAAATTAAGCTTTATCGATACCAATTAGTTCTCACTATACTAGCTTATCTTGGATGTGGTTTGTTTGCATTTCGTGCACAATCTATTGGAGCATGTTTACTTGAATTCGAAATTCAGATCCAGAAACCTTTTTCAGTTACCTCTCGTGTTTTTGGGACCTATGCAGTCGGTTATGTATCTGGCGCTTTTATTTGTGAGTTGACTTATCGTTTCTCTTCAAGGAATGACAGCTAGACTTTGCCTCATTGTAGATGGTTTAATCGATAAATTAATTGATGTTAAACTGGTGATGACACTATCATGCATTTTTTCTGGACTCTCTATCGCTGGTATGGCATTCATGAGAACTTTTATAACGCTTGGAGGCTCAACCATTTTTCTTGGAATTGGGAATTCAGTCTTTGAAATGGGTGAGTCAAATTTGTCAGACATGTGAATGAATATCCATGGATAGAAATTCGATTGAGAAACATTGAGTGCATTCCAAAACCAACACAAAATCTATTGTTCTCTAATCACTCCAATTAAGCCTGTCACGTGCTACTGATAAATACATGGTCCGAAAAAGTTGGTAACTTCATTCAAATTCTTCATATGTTTTATGGCCTGGGTTCAATGTTGGCCCCAATTGCAATTCGTCCTTTTCTTCTACCTATTCCCGAAGATGTGGGTGAAGATTGGGATACTGCTCGAGCATCATATTCACCTGAAGATGTTCGAATAAAATGGCCATTCTTAGTGGCATGTGTACTCTCTGTTGCGGTAGGGCTTGGTTTCTTGTACCCATATCTCAAGGTGGCTGAGAAAATTGATAACTCAGAGCAGAACACTGAGATGACAATTGGACACAGCAACAGTGATCCAACCACAAGTGATCAACCATCTCAGATCAAAATGTGTATCGCTGTTCTTTGGGTAGCCTGTCTAGCACACCTTGCATTTTCTATGCAATTAATTTTGTGTGAGTAATTTTTCAAGGCTAGCATCTTAGAATATGGATGATCTTCAGCATTCTAGCAACTCATCATTCTTATTGTGGTCAAATTTTTCTGCATCCTCAGGTTCTTTTGTACAAGCATTCGGTGTCAAGCATACCTTCAAGATGGAAAAGAAATCAGCAGCTCTTATTGCATCTCTCTTTTGGGGTGCCTATGTGATTGCCAAATTTGTTTTCGTAGTACTTTCGATAACTATTGGCCAAAAAGTTATTGTTAATATTTGCTATGCTTTGACTGGAATCTCTTTGATTTTGATTCTTGCTCTGGCTAGTCAGTATGAGATATGCCTGTGGATAGCTTCCGGTCTTCTTGGACTAGGATACTCACCGTTATTTGCATACGCATATGCTTCGCTTGAAAAATATTTTCATGTTACTGGTAGACACACATCATTTATATTTTTGGCTGGAATCCTGGGCGAATCTTCTCATACCACAATCGTTGGAGCTTTCATGGACGATAATCCACCATTTTATTTGTATTACATCGGAGTTTTAGGAGTGCTGTTTTTAATTATGGCCATTGCCCTTCCGTACGTGTGTAACTGTCTGTTTGGTGATTCAGAGGAGAAGAAATTAGATGATCTGGCTACAAAAATTCATTCTGCAAGGCTTTCATCAATAGCACTTCCTCCAAGTATTAGAGGCAGCATAATTGATGGCGCCTCAATCAGTGCCTCACGAAGAAGTTCAAATATTTGAAACTCATTATGATGCTCCACAGTGTAATTGATCAGCTTCAACCTGTCAGCATTAGACTTCTGAAGATCTTGCCCACTGCAGGAAGAAACGAGAATGGAGGTCTTTCTTATAGAAATTTTCACTCCTTTCATGAAATTCGCTCATTTTGTCCCCCTATTGATCTCCAATTTGCATCATTCCATTAAATTATTCATTCATTTCCAAGAAAATGATGCCTAGTCTCATTATCCAATCGATCGATCAATCCACGCTCAGATTTCCATGGATCATCGTTTCACTGCATCTTGATCAAACATGTTTTTCAGCAATTCAATCTCAATTTTGATGAAATTTGTCTAGAATTCCGCCATGAACTTATTTTGGATGACAAATAAATAGATTGCCAAAATTTTTTCCAGTTGAAAATTGTCATAAAATCAGCAATTTTATAATTTCAGTCAGATTTTTTACAAGAGAAATGACAACTTTTTCCAAAAATAACAATGTTCAGGGAGTGTATACATGTATACTTATATATGTATGTAGCTACCTCAATACAGCATTCATCTCATTTATGGACAAAATATCTTAAGCAACGAGATATAGATGTAGATCATATTTTGATGCACTCCCACTTTACCTGGTTTCCATTGTTTTCATCAATGAAGAGCTAGGATTGAAAAGATTCTCATATTTGTAAAAAGTCCAACGCAAGTTGATTGATGGTTTCCGATCCATTAACAGATCTGATCCAGCTAAAGTAGCTGAAGGTTGAAAAGTGGAAAATCCAATGCAGCTCAACCAATTCCTATCCATCTAAAATGAGTTCATCGATAGTTATCATGGAGATAGCATTTAATTGAAAAGATTTTGACTGGGTAAAGGTTTAGCTAACTGGTGAGAACCAGGCTAAATTGAAAAAGCCAAGGCTCAAATAGGAATGTGGTGAGCAAAAAATGAGGAGAGATACAACTAGAGGGTTAATAGAGGTGACCCATTTGGTATAAGGCACATCATATCGAATAGATGATTAACACTAGATTAGAGAGAGGCTTATCCACCGAGAGAAGGATTCAGGGATGCCAATCTACTGAGAGAAGTTTTTGAGATATGATTTTGGGGACTCTCCTTATCAGCACTGCCAAATAACCATCCACAAATGAATGGTAAACTGATTGTCATGATCAGGAAAATAGTTCCCAAAGTTCCCACATAGTAGATGAAAAGAGATGGAAACTGATCCATGAAAGCTCCAACAATAGTGGTGTGAAGAGATTCTCCTAGGATGCCAATCAGGAAGATGAATGAAGTTTGCCGCCCAGTTACTTGAAAGTAGCTCTCAAGTGATGCATATGAGAGTGCAAATAGTGGTGAGTAACCCAGACCAAGAAGACCACAAGATATCCACAGGCACATTTCAAAATGATTAGCTAAACTGAGAAATATGATGAGAGCGGCTCCAGTCAAAATATAGCAGAGATGAATAATTCTCTTCTGACCAATGGTCATCGAGAGTAGAACAAAAATTAGCTTTGAGATCATGTAAGCACACCAAAAAAGTGATGCTACCAGAGCTGCTGATTTTTTTTCCATCTTGAAAGTATGTTTGACACCAAATGCCTGAACAAATGAGCCTGAAAAATATGGAAAGAGGTTTCACAAATATTTCTAATGTCAAAAGTCCTCCCACCATTTCAATAGATAGGGACACTTACATAGTATTAATTGGAGAGAGAAAATCAGATGAGCTTGAATGGCCACCCAAACAACAACGAATAGAATTTTTATCGATCGAGATCGATCTGCGGTTACAATATGATCAACTTGAGTGTCTTTCTTAGGTATATTTTCTGAGTCCACCGCTTTCTCCTCTGGATCGCTTTCTGAGTTCTCATCACTATTGAAGTAGAAGTAGACGAAACTCAACCCAATTACTACTGACAGAATACTTATGATCGTGTAAGACCATTTGATTTGAACATCATCTGGCGAATACATTGCTCTGATCATATTCCAGTCGGCGTCCACATCTATCTCTCTCGGTATTGGTAGAAGAAAAGGTCGGATCAGTACAGGTGCCAGCATTGAGCCAATCCCATAAAACATTCCGAGAAATTGGAGGAAGTAGCTGGCTTTTTTGGACCAAATAGTCAGGATAGCCAAATTACAAACTAATGGAGATAAAGCTCATATCATTTTATCAGTTCAAGCAATTTGTAATATATTGACTCACCAACATGGAAGATAGCATTCTCGATCCCGAGGAGGAATGTTGAAGCACCCAAGGCAATAAAACTCCGCATGAAAGGAATACTTCCAATCGTTATTCCGGAGGCAACACACGTCACTATCTGAGCGAGTTGAATATTCACTTTTTTGTCAAAGAAGCCATCTTTAATGAAAATACAGATCAAATCCATTAAATTTGATCAGAGGATGTGTATCATAACTCACATATTACACTACCAACCATTGAGCCAATCGCATACAGTCCAATGGCTCGTGATGTCACCATGAAAGGTTCCTGAATTTGAATTTCGAAATCAAGAAGAGATGAACCAATTGTTTGAGAGCGCAGGGCGAAAAGACCATAACCTAAATATATCAGAATTGAGAGAACAAGCTTTTTTCTATTGATTTGAATCCTTTTCGAAAAATTCATATCTGGAACAATTGGTATAATTTTGGCTTGTTAAGGTATGAAAAAATTGAGACCGAACTTAACCACTTCTTCTAAAATTCATCGTTTGCGCTAATTCCAGATACTGAATGAAGTTAAACAAATGAGTTTATTTTTCATTCTGAAAAAATCATGATCAAGCTTTTCTCAATGCAAGGCCCTTTTAATCAAGGTTTCGCGATTAGAATAAATCGAGTTTAACAGGCCAATTCATCGTCTAGCTTTGAAGGATGAATTGATATGTTGGTGAAAATATTCCATCAGTTTCAAGTGGATTTGAGATTCTGAAAACATGTAAATATTGAAGGATTTGGAATGGATTTTTGTTCAGTTGTCAATAATTTTATCATCAATAATCTTGATGATTTATCAAGAGCTTTATGAAAATTTCAGAGTTGTGAGTGAAGTTTTATATGCTTTGAATTGAATTCACTGAAAAACGCTTTTCAAACGCAAAATTATCACATCAAAGGATCAGAAATTTTTGAACATAGCTCGAATGCATCCCATGTCCAGAAACTTGAAATATTTTCAAATTTCCTGAACTTGCGTATTCTGAGTAGATAAGTAGAGAAAAATGAGAAATGAGACATACGAGCTCATATGCCCATGATTGATTCGATTCATGGGAGTGTTCGTTGATTACGTGTATGATTTGGATTCTACTTTCACAATAAATTCTATGGAGGAATGCAAACACAAGAACAGAAGTCCGAAAACAGAATTCAAGGTTATGCTGCTTGCCAGCTTTGAAAATTCAGATAAAATATGTGAAATCAATTTTATTCATTACTGAGTCGATAAAGAGCTTTAAATTAAGAATTCTGTCCATGAATTTATATCGTTGAAGAGTTGTGATGTGATAATAGCTGATCAAAATTGTGAGAATTAGAAATGGTTTCACCTAGACTGAATGATGAAAAATATTGAACAATAGCATTGGAGAGCATCATAATGAGTTTCAAATATTTGAACTTCTTCGTGAGGCACTGATTGAGGCGCCATCAATTATGCTGCCTCTAATACTTGGAGGAAGTGCTATTGATGAAAGCCTTGCAGAATGAATTTTTGTAGCCAGATCATCTAATTTCTTCTCCTCTGAATCACCAAACAGACAGTTACACACGTACGGAAGGGCAATGGCCATAATTAAAAACAGCACTCCTAAAACTCCGATGTAATACAAATAAAATGGTGGATTATCGTCCATGAAAGCTCCAACGATTGTGGTATGAGAAGATTCGCCCAGGATTCCAGCCAAAAATATAAATGATGTGTGTCTACCAGTAACATGAAAATATTTCTCAAGAGAAGCATATGCGTATGCAAATAACGGTGAGTATCCTAGTCCAAGAAGACCGGAAGCTATCCACAGGCATATCTCATACTGACTAGCCAGAGCAAGAATCAAAATCAAAGAGATTCCAGTCAGAGCATAGCAAATATTAACAATAACTTTCTGGCCAATAGTTATTGAAAGAATTACGAAAACAAATTTGGCAATCACATAGGCACCCCAAAAGAGAGATGCAATAAGAGCTGCTGATTTCTTTTCCATCTTGAAGGTATGCTTGACACCGAATGCTTGTACGAAAGAACCTGAGAATACAGAGAAGTTTGACCAGAATTAGAGCAATGAATTCTCGAAGGGTACTCAGATGACAAGATCAGCTCTAATTCCATCATTATCATCATCTTTATATGTTTGATTGAAGGTATACTCACACAATATCAATTGCATTGAGAAGGCAAGATGAGCTAAGATAGCTACCCAGAGAACGGCTATATATACTCTAATAAGAGAAGGTTCATCACTTTTGGTAGGTTGATTATTATTCTCATTGTCAGTTGCCACTTCAGTTTTTTTCTCAATGTTCTCAGTTTTCTTGGTTTTTCTCAGATAAGAATAGATGAATCCCAGCCCTACAGCAACGGATAGTGCACATGTCACCAAGAAGGGCCATTTTATTCGTACATCTTCCGGTGAATAGAAAGCTCGAGCAGTGTCCCAATTTTCATGTAATTCCTCGGGAATCGGTAAGAGGAAAGGACGAATAATAACTGGAGCCAGCATTGAACCAACACCATATGACATATGAAGAATTTGAATGAAATTGCCAACTTTATCGGACCATATATCAATCAGCAATACGTGACAAGCTGGACAGAATAGATTGAAAATTATTCGGTATTCTGTATGCCTTAGCTGTAATTTTCCGGCTCTTTAGCCATTAATTCTAAGAAAAATCATGTCACTATGCCCAACTTACCCAAATCGAATACGGAATTTCCGATACCAAGGAATATGGTTGCACTTCCCAGCGTTATAAAAGTTCTCATGAAAGCCATACCAGCGATTGATAGTCCAGAAAAAATACATGATAGTGTCAATGTCAGTTGAACATCCAATAATTTTTCGATCAAACCAACTTCATGAGGAAAAAATGAAGTTTATCAAATCAATTGAAAAAGAAACAGTTATAAATTATGAATTAACTCACATAGAAAAGCACCGGATACATAGCCGATTGCGTAAGCTCCAAAAACACGAGAGGTTACCGAAAATGGTTCCTGGATTTGAATTTCAAACTCAAGTAGACAGGCACCGATAGATTGTGAACGAAATGCAAATAGGCCACATCCTAAGTAAGCTAGTAAAGTGAGAATTAATTGGTACCGGTAAGGCTTAATTTTTTCAACTAAACTCATTTCTTAGGAAAATTACTAGGAAAAAATCAACTATGATCACACTCAAAGTTGATGGAATTTTTTCATTTTCGAACTGTACTTGAGGGCAGAGAGAATTCCAGGTCTTTCATTGAAAAATTTGATTCGCTTTGTCTACTGATGTGGGAATAAACTAGGAAGAAATTGGGTTGTGTGCCGTTTAAGCTGTTAAATTTTCTCTAAATAAAATTGCTTTCCAAGCGAAATCGTTTTTGATGATAGAAGTTCGCTATTGCAAAGAGAAAAAAATTTATATAATGAGCGTGCATGTAATTGAACTCTAAATTTTGCTGATACATCTACAACAATAAAGCTGGAACTCATGAAAAATTGCTGAAATCGAATGATATTTTTTGCAATAAAAATTCGATTATCAATTCAAATGTCATGGTATTGTCTGAATCAAAATTGAATTCTAGTTGAATCATCTGTGAATGAGTGTGGCAAAAATAACCATTATTCGGTATGTCCAGCTCTCATTTGTTGGTAAAGATCATTGATATGGATTGTTTCCACAAGATGTGAGCTTTCTGAGCTTAGTCCTGTGTAAACACCTGAACAACATCGATAAATGGGCTGTGAATCATTGGAAATTCTCTGGAACCATTACGTCTGGTTTTGGGAATCTCCAGTCACATCATAACATTCTTAGGTTGATCAATTTCCCCTCTAGATACTCAAACTCATATGCTTATTCATGAAGAATTTTCCCAAAGTTATAGTGTAATTAATTCACGTAAATCGAGCTTGTGAAACCACTCCCAGATATCGGATTGATTTCATCAATCAGATAAAAAGATTGCTTTAGGAGAAGCAATTTTGGATTTACTTCAATTGAAAAAGAGCATCATCTTCTGTGTTCAAAAGTTGAAAAAATTAACTTTAATCTTATATTAAAATGGCTCAGAAGTTTGACTTTTAGATATGAAATTCCCTTCTTTTCAAGTAATTTTGTTACGGTTTAGTGTGAGAATTGAGTTTAATCTTCTAATTTATTTTTCCAATCAAATTGGTTCATGAGAATATCAGCTCCCCAAAACAGCTAGACAGAGATAAGTTTGTTGAAGAAAATGAAAAACAGTAAATTTCAATGTCGTTTTTTGCACTCTTGTTGGAAATTTGCGAATAAAATTGAGCAATAGAAAGAAAAAATCATGCTATATTAATATTTTATCTTTTTTCTCTGAAAATTATGGATAATTGCGTTATTTATTGATTTATTCACTCTCAAAATGGATTGGAATCATCAATTGAAGTCTTATATTTAGCTAAGAAGTCTCGGGTTCTTGTTCTTTTCCAAGCTGGAACAGACTTAGATCGATTTCAGCATTGAAGCAATATCATCAATAACAATTAATTAGCAATATCATATTACCAAGAAAACTGAAGAATCGTCGTATTCTTTTATCTTTCCTATTCAGATCAGTATTTTGAGACCAGTTTATGGTCAGTTTTTCAAAATATTGGAGCTGAATTGAGAGTATTCACAAAGCACAAAGATGAATCAATCACTTATTCAAATGAGTCAGATATGATTTAACGGAACATTGAAATAGTTTTTCCATCTAATATCGAAATTTTGATGATCTATTCAATCTAAAGATAGGGCTTTCTGGTCGTTTGTAATTGAAATATGAGCTTTAATCATCTTTAAAATTTAATATGATGCTCATTGCTTCATTTTGGGTGCTCCGAATTGAAGGGAAATAATTTGGGAACTCTTTGAAGAGGAATTTTTCTCGCTTAAATACGAGAAAATCGTCAATAGATCAATCCATACATTGAATACTAATTGATCGAGTGATGAAAGTTTTCACAATAATGTGTATTCCTCTAAATTTAGAAAGTTCTGAAGATAATTGCCCAGGTGAAATCTCTATTTGATCAAATTTTATTGGCCTGAGTTCGCTGATTTGCTACTGTACACAAAGTTTCCTAGAGCAGCGTTATCTGTGTCAAATATATTTGCTCGAATTAAACCAAATTCTACTCATGAGAATGGATTGAGGTAAAATGCACAACTCGAACATATTCACTCTTCCATTCAAATGTGAGGCTATTCTAGGTGATCGTCTTAGCCCAATTTCAATTAATTTCCAGAGTCTGTCTGAAATTTTGTTGGATACGCATTTTTTCCATAGTTTTGCTAAATAAAGTTTGATCATCCAGATGGATTCCTGGAGCAATTAAAAAGCGTTAAGTCCATGAAATTTGAGTACAGAATATAACTTTGGAATTTTTTCTTCCTAATCAGTACAGCCAAATACACTGTTTTTGCACGAAAAATGAAATTTGAGGAACGAAATTTTTCTCCTCAATAATTTCTAAGGATCAAATTTCTTAACACTCCGTATAAAAGCGTTCGACTAACACTCAAAAGAAACTGTTGATTTTCAGATCCACGATAGTCTAGTCAAACTATTTTGTACAAGAATATTTTTCGCCCGATCAACCTTAAACAAAAATCATTATGATTATCTCAACATCTCTACTTGTTATTCTTTCCTTCATTTCGCTCGGTAATTTGGCTGATTCAATGAGAATCATGGGACCAATGAGCTATGAGAATCGCTATCTGATGCCCATGAAGTCATCTGATGATCCTGCTCCAAGATGTGATTGCTCAAAATTCAATTATTACGATGCTCCTCGATTGAGTAATTCAATTCAAGACAAAGAATGTGAAGCATTCTGTTCATCGCGTTTCCGAGGCGAAGAGCGACCTGTTGAAAAAGTTCGCCATGATACTCAAGAAAAGCCGAAAACACCTGAGAAATCTGAAGATTCTGATTCCGATAGCAGTGGTCCTCCAGTCAATATTCTCGCTGCTATTAACAAAGAGGAAGATGCCCTACACTATGGTATCCATCTGAATGTTCCAATCCATCTGAATCTCTTCACTCTCTTAAAATCAATCAAGATCAAGAAGGAAAGCAATCTTGAGGATCAAAATGAGGGAAACAGCAAAGAGCAGGCAACCAATTCCCGTCAACAGCCAAGATCGGAAAGAATCAAGATTCGAGTCCAAACGGAAGCTCCTACCCAACGATCAGAGGAGATTCCAAGGCGAAATGATATGATCAATTCTATTCCAGATGGTGCCAATCAAATGCCACCACGTCACTTTTTGAGGGTTCCTCTGATGGCTATCGTACGTAAGCCAAATATGGAACGTGAAGAAGCACCTCTACAGCAGCGAAGATTTTCTGGACCATGGCTACACTGAGCTGTTGGGACAATAGATAATAAGATATATATATAATTTTCTGAAGAAATTCTTGTATAGCAGAAGCTCAAATGAATCGAATGTATCAGAGAAAATATTCCAGAAAAGTGTATTAACGATCATGTACCTATTTACCCCTCGAAATTTATTTTTTCCATTTGAAATGATGTGATACGAGAAATTTCTCCTCAAAATTGAGAGTGGAAGCATTCAGCCAATTTATTCAAGAAATAGGAATAACAAGATAGAATTGTAGGAAAGTTTTAGATCTCTATTTTGTAGGGAGCTAAACTAAGAGAAGAAAGGATCTCCATGTCCTCAGGAACAAAACTCGATTGAAAAAAATGAATTGAAATAAAAAATTAAGCAAAAATCATTTACGCAGCCTTCTTTCGGGGTCTCAGAGATCGACCATTGATGAGAAGCTCATCTTCACAGGCAGAGACTTCGAAAGCTGGTAGTGTTGACTTTGAATTGAGTTTTCTCCTCTTGCTGGTTGATTTTGAGGATACATCGGCACTTGAAGCATCGAGAAGATTAAGAAGATCATCATCCTCACTGTCCTTCATCGTGATGCTGGGCTCTTCCTCTTTGACTCTCTTATTTTTACGGCCTGTAGTGGCTCTGGGCTTCTTCACTTTTGGCTCAACTTTCTCTTCGTTTCTAACTATCTTCAAATACTCGAGTGTTGCTAGATAGGAGGGTGATTCGTTTTTGGTATTTTTCTTCGGACGAATGAAAGGCGATTTGGCCATCTTAATCTCTCTCGGTATCGATGGCTTGGCATCCTCAGGATCAGATGATTGACACGAGTCAAAGTTCTCTTTCTCACTTCCATCTTGTAATTGTTGATCGTGTTTTTCTTCCACCTGTTTGCCCTTTGATTCGATTTGCTGTAAGATTTCTTTGAGAGCTTTCTCTTTTTCGGCAAGCTTTCCTTCAAGTTCTTGGACTTTCTCTGCCAAAGAGGACTTGGCGGACAACTCAACATCTCTCTCGTGTATGTCTTTCGTAAGCTTCTCAACTTCTGAGGCATGCATTTCACCCATAAGCTCGATATGTTTCTCCTTCTCATGTATGATCAAGTCTCTTCTAGAAATTTCTTCATCTTTTGAGCGCAATTCTTGAATAAGAGTATCTTTTTCTTGAATAATTGATTCTTTTTTCACCAATTCTTCTTCTAGCGAGAGCAATCTCTCCACACTGGATTCCTTTTCTTTGATCAGAGAGTCTTTCTTCAATAGTTCCTCTTCCAGAGGAAGCAATCTTTGGATTAGGCTTTCTTTTTCCTGGATGATCAAATCTTTATCGGTTAGCTGCTTTTCCAAAGGAAGAAGCCTCTGAATGATTGACTCTTTCTCTGATAACATTGACTTGACTTGATCAATATCGGCGATGAGGTTTTCTTTTTCAGCCAAAGCTGATTCTAGGCAATCTATTTTCTCGAAGAGACCTTTCACTTCATTGATATGGTTCTCTTTGAGAAGCTCCAGCTCAGCTTGAAGTTTAAGCGCTTGAGACTCTCGAGATGTTTCGGAATCTTTGAGGCTAGATAGAAGGAGATCCTTCTCTTTCAATTGTGACTCTACCATTTCATACTTATGGATCATCTCATCTTTCTCTGTTAATGTCTGCTCCATTGTTTGGTAACGGCAAAGCAATTCATTTTTCTCAGATTCCATTCCTGATAATTTTTGCTTCAATTCTTCAATTAATTCCACATATTTATCAGACTCTGCCTTGTACTCTTGTGCCATGCTTTGGTATTTACTTAACTCTGCCTCCAAAGATTCCAAAGTTGAGTTTTTGGTTTTCACTTCTTCCCGAAGCTCACCAATGGTCGAGTACAACCTCTCTTTCTCGGTTTCATACACTTGAGCCAACATATCCAATCGTTGTTCGGAGAGTTCTTCAGCTTTCTTTTCAGCTTCTTCCATCTTCTCCTGGGTGAGTTTAACTTGATTTTCCATGTTGGTAAGCTGTTCTTGTAACTCTTCCACCTTCTTGGTGAGCTTGTTGTTGGCTGAATAATACATTTCTTCGGCATTTTTCATTCGATCTTCCCAAAGTTTATCATTGATTATCTTCTTCTCACGCTCTTGCTTTTCCCACCATTCGTTAACTTCATCTAGAAGCAATTCATACTGATCACTTATCTCTTTAGCTTTAGCAATCTCTCGCTCCTTGATCATGGCCTCGATAGCTCGTTCCTCGGTTGGCATGTCTTGATTGGAACCATTCGCAGACAATTCATCGAAAACAATCTGCTTGCCGATTCGAGGAACTTGTCGGTTGCATGTGACCGTGATATCGGAAGCGTTCTTACTGAAAGCAAGAGCATTGATTGTTTCGGAAAGAAGATTAGGATCCGGATTGATGTTGGCGATCATCCACACTTTACTACCTCCATCCATTAGATATGATTTGAATAACTTGGTGAGCGCTGAATTGTTGAAGGGAATGAAATATTTGCCATTTGGATTGGCTTGCTTTTGTCGTGTTTGATTGAGACAGTGTCCAAGAGCGAAAAGTGAATTGTTAATGCAGCAACCTTCTCGCAACCGATCATTGGCAAGATTGGTTTTCTTTGCCCGCTCAGTACCAGCCAGATCGGCAAAAGTAAGATTTGAAACTCGTGCATCAGTAACTTGATTACCATATCTTGAAAATTTGACCAGAGAAACGGTTAGGAAAGAATGAGATCGACTTGAGGTTGAATTGAGTGATGTTTGTTGAATATTTTTCTTCAAATTTGCGAGGCCATAATTATAAGTGTTCATCGCTTGCTGCCAATCGGCCACAATAATACGTTCCAAATTTTTAACAAAATATCGTCCATTTTGATCGGAACCAATTTTCATGCCATATCGAAATGAGGGTTGAATGGAATCACTTGGTGGAGCCAAGAGATCATATACTTGATCATTATAGATTTCAAAGAATGAAATATAAATAAGATGAGAAGTTTCATGATCACTATCAGAGTTGTCATACACATTGGGATAAAAAGTGACATCACAAAAATTGGACGGCTTAGCATACGGTGCATTGGCAAATCGTATTCCTGGTTCCTTGAATATTCGATCAAGAGCACGAGGTATCAGGCCAGGATTATCGGATGATCCTTTCATGGTGAACGTTTTTCCACTGGCCGTGGTACCATAACAAAAAAGTAGTGCATCCTGTCCATTAATAAGATCCTGTACAAGAGGCTCACAGCATCGTTGATACACATCCTCCTGTTCAGCTTGACTATCGAATATGTGTGAAAATGAGTGTAAATAATTTTTATTCTCACTACCAGGTACACTGACGGTCAGTGTGGTTGGATTGACCACCTTGAATACACCATTCTCATCGGCACCACCAATTGGTCTGATACGAAGAAAGATGGGCATCTTTTCCGAAAAGCATGATGATGATGATGACGATAGAGAATCCAGTAGATTCATTTTCACTCAAATGATACCACAAGATGAGAGAGATGTAAAGCTAAATGAGTTGTATATATCCACTAATAGCACAAGTATTTAGCGGTGTAGTTCGAGGTCAAAGTAGTCAAAAATGTGTTGTGACACTAATTCAACTCTCACTGATCAATCGATGAATACAATATCGACACACATACACCAGTACACCTGGTAACAGTCTAGTTTTTTAAAAATGAACAATGTATGATGATGATGACAATTAAAAGTCTCGATGATAAACTAATGTCCAGTGTGGAAGAGAAAATTAAATGTGATTTGAATATGATGATCAAGGCAACAACAGAAAAACCCGAAAAGCAACGGCTTTGATATGAGCAAGCTATTGGCGCAACAAAAATTCAAACTTTTTTCTTTCCCCTTCACTTTACAGCCAATCGCAATTGAGCATCGAGTTGTCATGGTTACCGATCTATGCTTATGTGTGTACTCATTGGAATGTATGGAATTTCATCATGAATGACAAAATTTTTCATTGAAAATTGCTGGAAAATATTGTGATTGAGGTTTTGGAGAGAGGAAGTTGGTGGAAATGATCGAAAATTTTAGCAATGATTATTAGCCCTAGGGAGTGGAGAATTTGAGTAGTTTTTAAGGAAGAGAGAGAGAGTCGAGGAAAGGATGTTAGAGAGATGCCAGTTGGTAGAGAAAAGTTGTGTGAGATGAAAAAGTTTATGCAGATCATTTTGGTAAGCGTGTGTGCAATTTATGTATGTATAAATGGATTGATATGGGTTGAGAAAAAATTTTCTCACTTCCCTTGTTTTTTTGCTCTCTTTCTATGGGTCAACATGGATCATTGGAAGGCAACCGAGTGTAAAAGTGTTCGCTCGGTTTTAGCCTCAAATTCTTGTAGCAATTCATCAATATCATTATCAATATCATCCGATTCGGATAAAAGTTGAGCCAATTCATGTATAAGAAATGCTCCAATAGTTGCCTCTTCATGATTATCTTGTATATCGATATTAATTATATGTACAGGAGAATTATCAGTGGGAATACGATTAGATAGTTCTAAGAGAGTAGAGAGAGGAAGAAGTAGAAAAAAATATGGAGTTAATAAAGTCAATTAAAGCCAAGTATAGCCAATATTTTCAACTCTTACCTTCAAGAACTTGATCGTAAACTCTTTCTTCACACGTGAAAACAACATCAAATTTATCATAACAATTGTGAAATCTTTCCGGTCTCGGTTTAATTCTTCGATTTCGATCCAACATATGAAGAATTCCATTTTGAGTGTATCTAGTGGTGAAAAATTGAAAGAAGCACAATTTAGATTAGATGAAGAAAAAATTCATCAAGATAGAAACGGAAATAACATCATTCATCACTATCACGGAATCTAATGGAATGTCAAGCATGTACCAACAGAAAAAGATTCCTGAAAATGAAATGACCTGATGTTGATCCCTGACTGCACCCAGAATAATCCCACTCACAATGTCTTATCTTTATTAATTAGGTCGTTATACATTTCATCATAAGTTATACTGAAATCGTAAATGTTAGGCTTGTCAAACGATGGTCCAGGCAATTTAACGCAATTACCAGATCCAAAAGATCGTACATTGAAGCCTTTCTTGTTTAAAACTTGATGAGCTTCCATACTACGATTTTGATTTGAAGAGCATACAACTGATATACGTAAATCTCTCGGCATATTTCCCTAAATTTACTATGTATGTGTATATATATTTTGTAAATGTACTATGTATAAACTGCTACACAATAATGGTGTCAAAGTAATATTCACAAAATCCTATCAAATACTACCAACAACTACCGCAAGCAATCAAGCAACAATCATCATCTCATATACAATGTAATATGACAGGAAGAGAGAGATATGAACAGAGTATGACAGCGGAAAATGATAGCTCAATACAGCTGGCAAACTACAATATTCAACACTAAGGTCTACAATTATCATCAGCCGATTGGCCAATCAATAATTGTGATCAATCTAGATTAAAGTTTTACTTGGGAAATAATTAATAATAATAAGGACATTAATTAAGGATTGATGATCAAATTGATCAAGTTAACATCAAAGAATCATCAAAAATTTTGTGTTGAAAAATGTCCTCAAAAAATCTGTACCCAAAAAGCGCCCTCTTTAAAAGAGTTTTTCAGACTTGATCAAATAAAGTTGATAAAATCAAGCTTGATTATCAAGAATTAAACAGTTGATAAAAATTGGGAAATGTTCGATAAAAATTGTCAAAATAGAGATTGTCAATTGAGAGAGAGAATCCATGGCTACTAATGGATGAGATTTTGGGTATTGAACTTACCCAAAGAGTAGACATCGATTGGCATCCTAAGAAGATGTCTCAAATCCATTTGTGTCGGCAATTTTTCGTAATGTTTCCTCAGGAATTCGAGTTTTAACTCCATCACTAAGAATTCTGATGGCAAGTTCTCGCTGATATTTAAGTGGATATTGTTGGAAACGATATTTTAACAGAGAATCATTCAATGATCGCAACGCTTGATAGCCTTTTTCCGCATCTTGATCACTGAATATTCGAATTCGATCGCTTGTTATTCTTGATTGTCCGAATATATCATCATTCCCTACAGGTTCTGATGATGGCTCGTTTGATGAAGAATTGAGAACCATGATGATGTTGTCAAGAAAAGCAAATTGTCATCCAAAATATTTCACACTAACCAACCTGTTACAAGGTAACAAAAATAATCCTATTAAAACAGCTGATGTCCACACTTGAAGCCGAAAATTTTTTTCTCTGATGCAACATCTCAAATGTGTGTGTCTGTGTTTATGCCATCTGCTGGATATCTGTATTCTGTGCATTTGATACACTTTTTGAGGCCAACAACATCACCATCAACAATCGCTAAATTATATGGATAATTGACAATGTAATCGATTAAAGGTGTGATTTACTTAATGTGCATGATGTTCAGTTGATGATGTGATGAATACAAGCATTTAGCGCTTCTAGTCTATTGGAATCTTTGGAATGTTGCTATTTTTGATGAGCATCAGTTGGCAACACATATTCGATAAAATCATCTAGTTAATTGTTTTCTTTTTTTTTGTGTGAAATTATTTATTATCTCTGGATAATCTTTACTCAAGCTTCCTAATTATACAACCAAGCTTACATATGCTTTGATGCTTTTCTGGTCTTCTGTGTTTCATACTGCCACAATTAAAAGGATTGAAAATAAGCTCTGCCCCGGTGATTCAGTTGCTTCTTCTTTCGCACAATATTAATTGTTTGTCAAATCATGTTCCTACCGCTCATTCATCTATAATTTATTCTGATTAATAATGATGGCCAATTGAATTGTGTCCACCATAAATCGCTTAACAAGTGATGCTGACCATTCGGCTTTCGTCCAGTCGAAAAGGAGCAAAGCTCAAAATTAACGGGGTCAGCATAAGAATATGGACACTTTGTATGGTCCTATGTTGTGCCATTCCCACCGCACTTGTGATTTATTATCACTATTTTCTCAGTCATTGGAGTCTACTTCGTCCTGGTGGTGAGTTAATTTTCGATTATTGTTAATCATTTTCCAATCTGTGGCTCAATTCTATTTTTTACGTTGTTCTCATATATGTATGTTTTATCTTGAAGCTGGTCGCTTTTCATCGACAAACTTTCTCGGTTTCAATGATCGTGAAGCTAAATTAGCTGAACGAGTTCGAGAAGTTGAGGAACACAATCAAATTCTTCGTCGACAATTGACGTGAGTTGAGACAAAAGTTTTTGTGCCAAACCATACTAATATTAATCTCTCTTCAAATCTTCCAATCTTCGAATGAAGGTTATTCCGTAATCAGCTTATGAATATAGCTGATGATGCTCATCATCAGCGGCAACTCAAGAATCAGCATCTTCCACAAGGTTCAGAATCAATCAATGATACAGATAAAACAAATGATACTCATCATGCGAATAGCTCAAAAAACGGACCACCATCAATGAAGAATAATTCAAATGCTCCCAAATGTCCCGATGGTCCAAGTGATTCATTATCATCAAAGTGTGAAATTATTCATGTTGCTATTGTTTGTGCGGGTTATAATTCGAGCAGATCAGTTGTAACTCTAATCAAATCTATTCTCTTCTATCGCAAAAATCCATTACATTTCCATTTCATCACCGACTCTACAGCTCAACTGATATTGAAAAAACTCTTCGAAACTTGGGTAGTACCAGGAGTTGATGTTGATTTTTATCTCACCGATAATCTACAGCAAGATGTTTCTTGGATTCCCAATAAACACTATTCAGGTGTTTATGGTTTAATGAAACTCGTTCTGCCAAAAGCACTGCCAGCTTACTTAGATAAAGTCATTGTTTTGGATACTGATGTGACATTTGCCACAGATATTCTAGAGCTTTGGAAAATTTTCTCTCTTATGAAAGATAAACCTCTTGGTTTAGTTGAAAATCAAAGTGATTGGTATCTTGGGAAGATTTGGAAGAATCATCGTCCATGGCCTGCACTGGGAAGAGGATTCAACACCGGAGTCATTCTTATGAGCTTGGCTAATCTACGAAAATTTAATTGGTCACAAGTCTGGAAAATGATTGCTGAAAAAGAATTACTCTCCATGCTCTCTACATCTCTGGCTGATCAAGACATTTTCAACACTGTGATAAAACATCACCCCTTCTTGATATACAAGGTATGTTTTTACGCGCTTCCGTAACTCGTGTTATTGATCAATTTCCTTTGTTATAGCTTCCTTGTCAATGGAATGTGCAATTGAGTGAACACACTCTCTCAGAACGATTATGCTTCACTGAAGCTCAAGATTTGAAGATAATCCATTGGAATTCACCCAAAAAGTTGAAAGTGAAAAATAAGCACCTTGAATTCTTCAGAAACTTATACCTTACATTCCTCGAATATGATGGTAATCTTCTCCGTAGAGAACTTATTGGCTGTACCAATATAACTAGAACCATAGCCAATCGATTAATATTTGGTCAAAGTAATGGTCCCTACAGTGATCTTGATGAGGAAGATATTTGTTATGAATTTCGTAGAGCTCGTGTCACAAAGTATCGTACCCATTTATACTATGTAGATTATAGTTATGAACCTGACCCAGAAGGAAATGATGTTACTCTGATTGCTCAGCTGTCGGTCGACCGACTTCAAATGGTCGAATCGCTGTGTAAACATTGGGAAGGTCCCGTGAGCTTAGCTCTATACATGTCCGATTCGGAAGTACAACAATTTTTCACATACATCACCAACTCTCCAGTGCTTCGAGATCGTCGAAACATTGGCTATCACATTGTTTACAAGGAAGGTGACTCATATCCTATCAATCATCTCCGCAATATTGCCCTTCGACAAGTTAAAACACCGTTCGTCTTCCTTACGGATGTAGATTTTCTGCCCATGTTTGGCCTTTACGCTTATCTTAAGCGCTCGATTCTCACAATTGACTTATCAAATAATCCAAAACGAGCTCTTATCATACCAGCATTTGAAACCCAAAGATATCGTATTGATTTTCCTAAATCGAAAGCTGATCTCATAAAAATGCTCGATTTGGGAACTCTATTCACATTCAGATATCATGTTTGGACAATAGGACATGCTCCCACCGATTATCAACGCTGGCGAACAGCTACAACTCCTTACAGGTAAGAATTTATTCTCCTGAGGTATGAAATTCATGACTTCAATTATCTCATCTATGGTCATTTATATTTCGGATCAGAATCCAATGGGAACGTGATTTTGAGCCTTATATTGTTGTCAGTAAAGATGTGGTCGATTATGATGTTCGATTTGTAGGCTTTGGCTGGAACAAAGTTTCTCACATCATGGAGCTTCATGCTCAAGATTATCAATTCATAGTTTTACCCAATGCATTTGTCATTCATATGCCCCATGCACCCAGTTTTGGTATTGCTAAATTTCGATCAAGTGCTGTTTATAGAAGGTAAGCTACATTTGGTCACTTGAAGAGAAAAAACAATTCTAATAGATCGTAATCATTTTTCTGCAGGTGTCTTAACGTGATCAAAAGTGAATTTGTTTCCGATCTCTCTCATAAATATGGTAGAGATTTCAACAATGTATTAGACAATAATATTTTGAGCTAGTTGAAGTTGTCCCAAGCATTTGTATTTTGTTTAAATTCGATAGAAATTATAATGCATTTATCCCTCGATTTTGACTTCTTTTATGGCTGTTACCATTAATTATGATGATTTATATCAATCAGGCAGTTTCAGGCAGAGTATATACTTGCAATCCATCAAGACACTTCAATTCAACCTAGAATCTGAGACCTCGACCTCGACAATGACCACCTAGTCTGTCATCTTAACTTTGAATCATCTTCCGAAGGAATCGTCAGGAATGAGATCGCCTCGTTATCTATTTGATTCCCGATCTTAACAAGTTCTTGTCTTGTATAATAAGACAACTAATGGAAAGGGATCAAATCAATGCTCTATTTCAGTTAGCCTTTCTTGAATGTGTATTCTCTGAAAAAGCCATAGGATAAGTTGATGGTTGACCCTTTCTCATGAATACAATCATTCAATACTTTCTCTCTCTCTCTCACACTCACTCACTCTCTCCTAAAGAGTAAGTAACATTACGTTTTGCTCTCTCCTCTACAGAACCATCGCTCGTTTTACATGAGTCGAAAACATGTCTAGCTGAATTAAATGCTAATTTCCTGCAGAGAACGCTTGTTTAAATAGTGCCCATTTTCGAGGATTGACTATTCTGGTTAATCTGATTTCTGGAAAGATATTCTTGAGTATAAGATGAAAAATAATGGTTTGGAGACACACAGTCTAGTTTCATTCAGTCGTCTATCTCTTCTTACCCATTGGCATCATCAATTCTTATCAGAATCCCACTCTAATTTTTGGTCTCGTTCTTACCATGAGCTGTGACGGAGAGTTAAGATACAACAATAATTTGGAATCTTTCTTCAATGATAATTTTTCCGATGAATGTGAGAAAAAATTGAGTATACACTTAATTGCTAGTTATTCTTGCTCCCTAGAAATTGCTATGAACCTTGCTCAAGGATAAATTGTCAAGAAAAGCTGATACTAGATGAATCAAGTTTTCAACGCCCACTACTCATTCACTGTATCTAAAATTTGCGTCCATTTTTGGTACAATAAGCGTACACTTTGCACACATTTCAAGTTCAATCAGACTTTTTCTTTTATTATTTAACGAATCAATTTGTTTTGATTAGTTCGTGAAAAGTTATTCAAATCGTTTGATTGAACGAAGTTTGTGTAGTATTGAATAGAATGGCTCCTAAACTTGGTTATTATGCAATTCGTGCTCTTGCTGATCCTATTCGATTGATGCTTCATCATGCTGGTGCTGAGTTTGAAGATTTTCATTATTACATAAACCCACCACCAAACTATAATCGAGATGCTTGGTTTTCCGTCAAATATACCTTGGGACTTGATTTTCCAAATGTGCCTTACTATATGGATGGTGACCTCAAGATCACTCAAGCTGCAGCGATAATGAGATATTTGGGAAGAAAACATGATTTAATTGCCAAAACTGAGGAGGAACATATACGATCTGATCAAGCTGAACAAGTTGGAATGGGTAAGTTTTCATCGATATTTTTCGATTGTATTTTCGAGTAATGAATTTCATCATCTATTGTTAGAAACTATGTGGCAATGTCTCATACCTTGGTACACAAACAAGGATCATGAGAAAGCTATCAATGAAAAAATTCCACCAAAAATTGAACAAATCAGCAAATTTTTGGGTGATCGTCAATTTTTGCTTGGAGATCGAGTTACTTACGTAGACTTCCTTTGGTATTCTGTGCTCGACTATATCCGTCTATACAAATCGAGTCTCTTGGATGGTGCACCTAATCTGATCGCTTTTCTGAATCGAATTGAATCGCTTCCTCGGATCGCAGCTTATCTGAATAGCGATAAATTTTATCGTAAACCAATCTGTGGATCAATTGCGTTTTGGGGTGGCTCGAAAGAGTAGTTTCAGAAATACACAATGTACTACTGGTAGAAAATCGGATTTTTGAAGATTCTTTCACCATCTTGTTGAATAAAAACTTTCCCAGTATAAACTAGACCCAACGAATAATTCTCTATTTCTCTATCTCTGTCTCGTAAGAGACTCGAAAGCGTATGAAATGTTCTCCGAATGATACCTTCTATCAAGGTCCCAGAAATAAACCACTGTTAAACCCTAAAAACTTTCACCCCAAATGAAAAGTCCTAATTTAACTCATCTCTCTATTCTATAATTTTTCATCGAAGATTTCAACCATCGTACAAGAAATCAAGTCGGGTAACGTTCAAAACTTGCATATATATAAAACTTTTTTAAGGTTTCCGTTAAAGTTGGCAACTTTAAGCAGACGGAGAATATTCCGAGGAGGTCTGGTGTCACATCAAAATTGGCTCGTGAAGATCTATAAACTAGTCAATCCAAGCGTCGATGAACTCTAGAATAGAATGCTGGACGAAAGATTTCCATCTAATGTAAATTACAAATAATAATATTAACAGACAGAAATAATCCAAAAAAGTGTATCTGTAGTACACAATAATCTTATAAATAATCAAAATCATCAACATCTTAATCTTAATCTTCGCTCCATTTTCAATATTACCAATCGAGAAGTTCATCAAAATTCTTAGAAGTCAATCTGTATATAGTGGAAACGTTCTCATCCCAATCAAGAGTAAAATTTTAAAAATGCTATGCTCTCAATAAATTGATAGAAAATTCTCAAAAAAGCAAATCTGCAAGAATTCATGATATATTCCACCAAAAAGTATCACAAACCATCCCACCAAAAATGTTAACGTTGCAACGAAACTCAAAAAAAATCCGAAACGTTCACTATCAGATGTCACTACTAGCCGTCAACTCCTAGCGATAATGGGAGGAGCTTAAAATCGGCGGTAAGTTTTTCGGAAAAAAGTTGGGAGCCGAAGTTAGGCTTCAGACTGAAGCCTTCAGTATCAGTAGTTCAATGTTGGCCGTCGAGATCAGCAAGATTGGCCAAGTGTGTAGAGTTACATTTACCTTTTATTTTCTTCTCTCATGCCAACAATGGCCATGAGATGAGAATTTTCGTTTCTCTCTCTCTTTCTCTTTCATTTTCATATGATTTGCTGTGTTACTTGGAATCCAGAGAAAGAGGGAGAGAGAGAGGGTGAAGATATACATAAAAAAACTTTCAATTTGATTATAGTGACCAATCCAGCCACCCTCATCATCAACCTATTCTCGTGTGACTCCCACTCTTGCTCAAGGTTCTAGCGAATGTGGTTAATGTGTTTGAGCTAATGTGTGTGTGTGTGTACATGGTTCGAGTAGATCAAATTTGATCTATTGTCGACTCAGGTGTGGGTAACTTGGATTACTCTCTCAATCGTTTTTGTTCAATACCAAGGATTATCATGATAAAAGGATAGCATCGTTTCATGTGTTGATACTGTGTGAACGGATAATTTGATCAACAGTAAAAGATTTTCTATCAGATTTTTGGACAAATTCAGTTTCTCCTATCTCATCTACCATCACTATACTGGGTGGGCTTTATCTGTGTTCATTTAGTGTGCATTGAATAATCGTCCAAAAAAACAGAAGTCTTTTTTTTCTGTGGATTCAAGGGGAAACCTTTGTGTGTATGTAACCATGTCGTCAGTGAAATGGATCGTTGAACCAGTGTTCCTGTGTCGTAAACCGTTGCCACCGGACAAAAAAGATGATCCATCTGATTTGGATACCATTGCCAACAATGCAATGTGTTCACTTATTCGTCAATTATCATCCATATCACACATATCACATTCCATATTTACTGAAATATTTACCGAATGTGAAACACTCAAGGAACGAAGTCATCAATTGAAACAAAAGCTAGATCGATGTTCATCTATTGTATCCAAATTAAATGCTAAATCTGTTAAAGTCCGTAAGTAGAAAATTTTTCTTAACTTAGCTCCTTTTACACTATCATCATGATCATGGGAATACTATTCATTTCGAAACTTTTTGGCATACCTACATGTCAACACACTTTCACTCATTTCGGCACGATATATATAATCAAATTTGAGACACTATTCATCACACAATCATATATTCTCATTATACATGTACATTGAAACTTTTATATATACTTGAAGAACTTTTCCAAAAGCATTCAATCATGTGTGTGTGTACATGAATCACACATCTACTCTGAAACGCATTTAGTACCACTACTTTTTGATTATGCAATGAACTTTAAAGTCAAGAATCTGAATCAGAATGATGATGATAATGGTGTTTATATATTACCCTCTCATTCATCACTTTCCTCACTTTCACCATCTTCATCCTGCTGTTTTCTTTTATCACCATCATTTGGATTTTGATTATCATTCTTCATTTTTGGCAATTGAGCTTCTCGTTGAACCGAATCAATGTACGACATAACTCCGGCAACCAGAGCAGTTGAATTGGTCTGTTTACCGACCTCGAAAAGTGTCTGATTCATTATATTCAAATTTTCTCTCACAATGTCCACATTGAATCCAGTCTTTTTAGCTTCATCCGATGAGTTGACACACTCCATAACTTGCATTTTGATGGTCATTGGTAAAGTTAAATCTTCGGCAAACTTTTCCAATACCAAATTGAGCTCTTCAATTGAACATTTTGATGGATAACACCAAGCAAAAGAGTAGGAAAAGTCTCTGTGGAAGGAAAAATCAGAGGAAATCCATGTAAAAATTGGATCAATTCAGTATACGAATATCGTTACCTTGTCTTGCTACCAAACTTCATGGTTGAATTTGTGATAATCTTACAAAATTTACCATCATTATTCTTGAAACAGTTTTCAAGTTTCAAATTTTTATCCAGTAAACTTTTCACTTTCTCTCCATCATTTTCCTTCTCGGCTACACATATATCATGTTGGTAGTCACAGGGAGATGAAAAAGCGATATATTGAACAGAACTTTTAGTATAGAGAAAGATTTCAGTAGCCTTAATCACTCACCCACGGTTTCGGTAAAATTTTTCCATGCTTGATAGCATGGCTCAGATACAAGTTCATTCATATCATTTCTCTCTAGGAATGTTGAAAATCGTCTTGAAAAATAACTTTCCATCTGAACTTTCGGATTTTTTCGCTGTCTGGTCCTTCTTCTTCTCGCTTCACCAATTGTGGCAATGAATAGGACACAAAACGTGATTGTCAAAAATAGTTTATACATGATTCTTATCACTATTATTCACTTGTGTCAAAAATAGATGAAGAAAGAAAAATTTTTCAAACACACAAACAGTTCAATTCATATGGATCAACATTCAACTTACCACACGAAAGTCACTACTACTGATAAATAATTGACCAATCGATCGACTTTATTTGTACCATGCTTTTCAGTATGCATTTACTTCTCTCTTTTGAATAGCCTCCTAAAATTTCCGTAATCTGAGCTGAAAATATTAGCCACATTGACCATTGAGAGTGGTAATAGTAGTAGGAAAAAATTCATCAGAATCTGTGTGCATTGTAATATTGTATTGTAAACATGCATGTATTGCATCTCAATTGTTCAAGGGACAATTTTTTTTCGTCCTGATAATGTAATTCTTTCGGAAGATTTATCCAATGCCTGTCCGAATAATGTTCTGATCAAACTGCTACACGTGTAAAAAAGATTGGATGGATTCACAATCATGTAATCATTTCATCTGAATCGATTCACTTCTTCCACCTTCTACCTCCCTCTCCTATTCTTTTGAGCTATTCTCATCTTCTTTTTCGCAAAAGGTCGAAATCGTGATATTTGGAAAATGTTCAGGCACCTCTTTTCGATTAGCTATTCCTTTCTGTCACCCAGCATGCTCAGCTTGTAGCTTAAATTCGAATAGTTGTCATTCCAATTGTGATCATCTCTCTTCCTCATGTCTTTCTCTCACGATCTGTATTCACTAACTACTTTTTATATGTCATCACAGTTGATCAAATAGTGTTAAAAAGTTCACAGGAAAACTGTCGATCAGCTGGTGCTGTTGACTGGAGGGTTACCTTAATTTTTTTTGCGCTCATCAAAAATACTTTTCACTTATATCATTATACATTCGATCTAGAGTAATTCATAGAAGAGACAGTAGCAAAGAAACGCTAATTACACACAATACGGAAACAGCTGACTTATTCAAGAGAATTCACTTCATCATCATGATATCAGCCAGGCTAACTTCTTCATTTTTCCATGGCTTTGTTGATATTATCTTATCAAAATTTTTTCCCTCTCTCTCTACCTGCTTGATGCCAGAAGGCATTTCAAGTTGATACACCAAAATCATAATGAGATAATTTGTTTACTTCCCTTCACCAGTGAATCGGTTTCTTTCGCTCTCTTCCAAAAAGAATGCCATGAATCCGGTTCCAAAGGATTGCTTATCTTACTGATTAAGATTGTTTCACAATAAATTGCTAGATTTTTTGATGATATATTTGAATTACTTTTTTTCTACTCTTTATCTCTCTCTCTCTCTCTCTCTCTCTCTCTCTCTCTCTCTCTCTCTCTCTCTCTCTCTCTCTCTCTCTCTCTCTCTCTCTCTTCTCTCTTCTCTCTCTCTCTCTTCCCTCGAAAGTGAATGGAAATTCATTTGCATATATTTTTAATTAACTGATATCAAAAGAGAGTGAGAGAGACCATGATCATCCCATTACACTACGAAGCAAGCCCATTACGACAGATGCTCTAAATTAGATCGTCATTGAAATCTTTTACGGTCAATAACACTATTGTGTGCATACACCTTGATGTGGTACAAATTTTAAGCTCTATTATGCTTCGTTTTTTGCCAACATTATCTCCATCGAAGTATCATGGAACAAGAGGAAATACAATTCATGCATGTGGAGTAAGAGGCTGGCCACATTTTTTTCCTAGATGAATCGACATTTTGGAGAGTTTGTTTGTAAGCATTGCTGTGACCTAAAACGAATTGGCTTCATCAATGGATGATTATGATGCTGGAGAGAGAGAAAGATGTTTCGATATTATTGGAAGTTGACACTCTCTCCATGCAATTCGATATACTTCATGCTTACCGTGTGTATGTACTTGTGTGTGAATTCATACTAAAAGCTGACCAAAATGGTATGATTTCATGTTCTATTCTGTCCTGTTCATGTCTGATGACCTCAGACAAAGTTGCCTGACCGCTGGTCAGTCACTTGATTGTAAACGATGTCCATTGTATGGTAATCCTATCTGAACGCTGACTGCCCAAGACCTGATGCCTAAAGGTAGTTCATTTTGAAGCGGGTCGCTTTTGGGTGACCAAAAGATCGATCATCTTGATATTCGGTTGAATTCTTATCGGAAGCAAAGAGTAGACTTGGAATAGATGATAATCAAGATGATCATTTACATGGATTTCAAGCATTTCCAAAGCTGGCTACATGATTCTCTCTCTCTTTCTTGCCTCACCAATGTGTGCCTCTACTAATCACTAATCAGCACATTTTTTTGTGAAGCTTGCCATTCATCAAATCATCAACTGATTGACGAATTGAGAAAAAGAAGACAACAAACTGATTCATGATGATGAAAGATTGACTAGATAAGAAAAATAGATAATGTTCAGACTGACATGTCAGAGTGTCTGTATATTTATCTTTCTCTCTCTGCTCATTTAATAGATTCTCTCTCTCTCTCTCTCTCTCTTCCTCATCAACCATTTGGCTTGATAATTATCAAATGAATTCGATAAGAGATGGCCACTTTTAATCTTCTTATACACAAACATGGACATGTATTATGAGCTTATAGACTGAGGACCCTCAAATTTTTCCTGGCGGTCCTAACCCGATGATAACCGTTTTTCGGAAGCTCAACAAATTGTGAACCCCTCTACTTCTCTGTGTGTACTCTGGTAACCGATAAGCGATTTAACAGTCCTCTCATCGGATCTGTCTCTCTCCCTCAATTCTCTTCCTTTCCTGAAACTGAATCAGTTGATCCTCTTGGCTTGAAAAGAGAAAGAGAGGGCTTTTGATCGGTCCATCGACTTGATACGGCCTCCTTCAATCACATGTGTGTGAGAGACTGGTAAACGAATCGATCGATTGGCCTGAACATGGCCTCAGCTGGCATCACGATCCGAGTATAAAGTATAAAAGAAGGAAAAGAAGAAGAAGCAAAAAAAGTGGGCACAAGAGAGAGAGAAGAGAGAATAGTAACATCATTCATTCATTCATTCTCTCTTCCTCCTCTCTCATACTGTTCATACAACGTCCCGAATGACGCTTTATTTTCAGCCTGATCAACCGTCGAATGGCGTTATATGTTCACGGACTAAGGCCGAAGGAAATCCTCTGACCTCCATACACTCTGTACAGTCTCTCTCTCTCTCTCTCTCCTCTACTTTACTCTGGGCCAAAATGTTACATACACTATTCCCTCTCTCTCTCTCTCTCTCTCTCTCTCTCTCTCTCTCTCTCTCTCTCTCTCTCTCTCTCTGCTCGTCAAGCTGCAAAGCAAGCAATCTGACACAAGCTTCCAACAGACCCAAAGCATCAGCCAGCATCCTTGGCCCGTGGCACGCGCTTCGAAACGGGCCGTTGTTGTTGATTGTTGAAAGACCATCCTCTCTATGTCGCCAATAGCTACGAGTTTTGGTGGTTAATAGTTTCGCTCGATCGCCCGGTCAACGCTGCTATCTACACACTTGGGCCTCTATTCCTCTCTCTTTCTATCTCCACTCTCGACTGCTGTGTTATTATTTTTTCGATGATGAATATGATGATGAAGATCATCTTTTTGACTTTCAGATTGGAGAGGAAGCGACAGCAAATTGTTTTGGTTGAAGCTGGTTTTGGGGAGAAGAATAATCAAGGTATAGATCGAGCAAAAAAACGAGAGCAACTCAAATGGGATGATCTTGTTCATGGTGCCAAAGTCACAGCGCAACCAGAAAGTAGAGAGAAAAAAATTTTTTCCAGCTCAAGAACAATAGTATAATATATGTTTTGCCCTCAACATCACACACACACACACCAACTCTCACTGAAAACCTCAATTACAATGATTAAGATTACACTTTAATGGATCTGTTTTCCATTCTTTTTCACTCTCTCTCTATGCTGGTCTGTATATTGCTTCAGTATCTCTCTCCTGCTTTCACTTTCGATCTGCTTGGTTGATCTTTTTTCTTCTTCTCCTTCTTATGTTTTCAAATTACCGAAGAAGAAGTAAAGAGAGAGAGAGAGAGAGAGACTTAAATGAAAGTCCCTGATCGATACTAATCTTATATCGATTTAAAGTAGATCAAGTTGAAAACTTTTTCTCTTCACTCCAATGTTTCTCTCTCTCCTTGGACAATAATTAGGATAACGTCCGAACACCATTGAGTTTCTTTCTCAGCAAGATACATACATCATACACATAATCACGAAACACAACACACATTTTCTCCATCCTTTTTACTACTCTCTCCATGACCATTGAGAAAAATTAGAGAGAGAGAGAGAAAGAGAAAGATAATCTACTGGAACAAGTCTCTCTCTCTCTCTTTCATTCTACCTGTTTACCTGTGAATGTGTTTTAAAAAGTTGGCAATTTGGCAAGCCAAGGAAGCCGCTCTTAACGTCTTCGCTCGGCTACCTTTCCTCATATATTCTATCATGTACATGCCCCTTTCACCACCAACTTCCTTCACATGGCCACTCTCTGCCTTCAAAATACATGTATATATACTATATACTATATTCTTTTCTCTCTCTTTCTGCTCTCCATTCCATGGTGCCGATCTTCAATTATTTAACTGCCTTTCAAACTTGAAAAAAAGAGGAACAGTCAAAGAAAGAGAGAAAGAGAGAGAAAAGCAAAACTCATCATAATAAAGAGCAAGTGAATAGTTGAAAGAGCTGTATTCAAGCTCGGTGAAGGTAAACTTCTCTCTTCTCTTCTCTTCTCTTTTGGCTTCACCCAAGTAAGGCCGAGGACCCGCTCTGGTGTTGAGGAGTGAAGGAATTTTTACTTCACATTCTTACTCTCTCTGGAATAACTTTTTGGTCAGATTGGCTTTCTAGAGTGAGAGGGAGAGAGAGGAGAGAGAATTCTTCTACAAATATATTTTCACAAATACATCTTCACAACGTTCTAAGTAAGCGCATCGTAAACAGAATTGGTCCTCTTTCTTCGAGTGTAAAGTTTTGGAGTAAAACTTTTTGTATATGTTTATACCTTCAACATAGAGAGAGAGAAAATTCTGATCTATTGTTGGTGATGGAGATAAGTGGTGAAGAGAGAGAGAGCAAAGGGAAAGTCTCTATCTATTAGTTTATGGAACTTGCTGGATAAAGATTGTTGCCAATGAGAAGAGGAGGATCACAAAAAGGCATCAAGTTGAATGGATCTAAGATGAAAAAAGAGAAAAAGAATAAAGAAGGAGGAGATACTCTTTTTTAGCCTGAGAAATTTTTACTTTCTTCATTCCGAGGAATACAGACACACACACTACTGAGGAACAGAGAAAAAAAGAGAAGATGAATAAAAAAACGCATCAACAACGTAAAAAAGGCGGAAAATAAAACATCCCAAAGACTAAACATCTTTCTCTTCTTCAATATTCATTCTTCTCTCCAATCTTGTTAGGATTGTGAAAAATAATCTAACTTTCCTCATCATCTTAATATACTGGCTGTGTGATGATCAAAGATGATTTGTTCTGAGCTTCATCATCGTTCTTCTTCTTCTTGTTTATCATCATCATTCGTTTCGTTATTATTGATCAACAAAATGCTATTTCATCCTGCGTAAGAGGAAGAGAGATGGAGACAAGCCTCTCCAATTTACATTGGCACATTCTATTTCGGATGTTCTTCTTTACCATGAAAAAATTCTGGAAAATGGTTTCACAGTATCGATGGCCACCAGTGCTGATCGGGTTCCAGAACAAGTTTTTTGGTTCAAATTCTTTTATCTATCAAGAATTTCTTTCTCATTATTTTTTTCACGGTTTACATTCATCGACAAGCTTTGGCCTTTGTTGATGTTGGATGAGAGAGAGGAAGAAATAAAAAAGATGAGAAAAGGAATCAAATGATGCTGAGTCTGACCAGTCATCCACAGCAAACAATGGTTTCACGCTGCTTGAATGGAAGAAGATGATGAAGAAAAGTGTACTCATGGATAAAGAGAAGAGAGATGTTCTTCTATCATCTTCTTCTCTCTTCTCTTTCTCTCTTTTTCACTGGCCATTCATACCTTCAATCGTTTGTCTGCTGCTAAACAAGAATCATTTGCAAGATGAATCCAGTTAAATGAACCTCAACATGAATACATGTACAATGAATTTTTGCCAAGAGAAAGAGATAGAAAAGCATCATGTAAATGTGTACCAAGCTTCAATGACCTGCAGGATGTTGTGTGTTGGCTGAAATTTGAATTCAAATTTGCCACTGGCCAAAGATGGACTGGCAAGTAAACATGGTGCCAATACAAGAGAGAGAGAATGTGAGAAAAAAAATATATCGAATCAAGACCAGAGGAATAAATGGAAAGGAAGAGAGAGAGAACAGAATAAGTGATGGAATCAAGATGGACCTACCAGGATAACTGGCCTACAGGGAAGCTGTAAATCATGAGAACTCATGAATTTACGATTTCAGCCTACAAGTGGTTGCATCTAATTTTTTTGCCTCTCTCATCTCATTTATCCTACTTCTTTATATGGATACTCCAGAGTGACCATGCTGGCAAGAATATTTCTCTCTCTCTCTCAATGATTGGTCATTATTACGTCCACTTGGTATTACTAAATTACTTTTGACTCTGAGATGAGTATTATTCAGCTTGATCATCAACCATTCAAGTTTAACGTACCGCGTTCAAATCTTGCAAGATAATTCAAATATTTACGATTCAAGAGAGAAGGAAAAAAAAGAACAATACATTTGAGAGGAGAAAAGATGTACAGAGTTTTGTTTCATTCAGATTGGTAAAGGTCAGTTGATTAAAAGATCTAAAGTGACCAGTTGAGAAGATGATTCTTTTTCTCTCTCTTCCTCTTTACATCCACTCGATAAGTCTGAAGATGAAGAACTCAAGAGGATGTATCAAAAGAGGACAAGTTGAAACAAAGCCGTGTGATGAGGGAATATAAAAAAGATGATACAAGAGAGATTCCTTTTGGAAGTACTCTTCAAAGTTTCTTGGTGAAGATTTTTTTTTCTATCAGTTTCACTTCATACACATGGTACAGTAGTAGTTGGAACCAGTAATCTCAAGCCTTTCTTTTGAAACTTTTACACTACACATACATACTCTGAATACAGTTTGAATTAATCTTTTGATGAGGAGATACATGAAGGAGAGGAGAGCTGACAGCAATAATCTTTAATCTGCATCAAACATCTTTTTGTGCATTCTTTCAACTTTTGCCTGTTTCTGTATTGATGATGATCAAGGAACCAAATTTTTCTCTCTCTCCATCTCTTTTCTTCCTGCATCACTTTGATCTGTAACAGATCTGATGTATTATGCATATTTTGCATATTTTGCAGACCATTTTTTGGACCCACTTTTGTAATTTTATAACACTACACACTTCAAGCGGTCAACTTAATAGCATACATATTACATCATGATTTCTTTGTTTTTGATCTTATATCGTGTGTGAATCTCATTAAAATAACACACAGAAGCAGTGAAAAAAGTTTTTTGGGTAAAAAACTTCCCCGTGACTAGGAACCTGAACCTTACCTTTTACTGGGTGAAATTGATGTCTGTCGGAAATGAGAGGATCAATTAACATGTAAATGAGCAAATTTTTGTAAAATTTTTAAATCTTAAAAAAGGGTTGAAAAAGGGACACTATTATGCTGAGAGAAGCTTATACTCAGTAACTTTTTTTACTCTTTCTCGTGTTTTTTGGTCAAATTTTTTCTCTTCCATCTGCTCTTCATCTCACTTCCAAATTGAGAGCAAGTTGAGAAGAAAAAATATCATTTCAAAAAATATATACACTCCATTATCATGATGGTGATGAACTTTTCGGAGCGGCATCAGTCTTTTTCGGAGAAAAGTTCTGGAAACTCACATGTTCAAGTGATAGGTGATAATTTTTTGTGAAAACTCAAAATAAACTGACTAAACACACATGTACAGTATAGCAGTACTCGACCAGCTAAATTCTCATCAATTCCAATTCATCAGTACACAACCGATGATGGAAAGCAGACCGGTAAAAGGTGTCAATGGTGCATATTTACATTGGAATCCATTTCGAAATCAACTCAGAAAGAGAGAGAGACTTTCAACAACATCCTGGTAAAGTTAATTCAAAGCAAAAGTTCAGTGTTTTAGTGAATATTTTATCTCATCTATTCTCCCATAAAAAGCATACACAGTATACACACACACACACACACACACACACACAAAGCACATGAGAACAAAATTGACAAGAATGCATGAAATCAATTTCCTATCTTCAAAGCTCAAAGCTTTTGAAGGGGAATACATGATCTAATAGTAGATTGTGAAATGGATGGTGATCCTCCACCGCATCATCATGATGATGGTAATCATCTTGTCATTCAAGTCATGATGATGAAATGAGATGCATCCAGCTGCCTCAAATTTCGATCACATGGCCCTGTAGTTAAGTCACATAAGCCTCCAAAAAAAAGATGGGAAAAAGAGAGAGAGAGAAAGCAAATCACTTTGTAGGTGGTCCACACTGATAAAGTTGATGTCCACAACAATTTTCTACCATCAAAATTTCGTCAACCACCAAATGGCTGGATAATCGTCCAGATATAGAGAGGTACTCATTTTATTCGCTCATTTTTTACACCTCTTAAAATTATACCTTAAAACACAACATGGTTACTTTTTGTGGACATGGTTATGTTGCTCTTTTTTTCTCGGTCACTTTCATGGCGTATAGTGTGTGAGCAATTTAGATCAATTCAAAGTGTATCAAATAATCTCAGAGCTCAACGACACAAAACTTTATCACTCTCTCTCTCTCTCAATAATAACTGTACCTGGATAAAAAGTTCATTATACACACATCCTTGTTCTTCTATTTGCGTATGGATTGTCTATCTAATGCTGTATAAGTTTTCTGTTCACTGCAAAAACATTTGGAAATGTATTCTCACATTTCGATGGATATTGGCTTCAGAAAAATTCAATGGATCAGATTGAAGATTGAAGAGAAAGAGCCCAGCAAGTGTATGTGTATGGATATACCTTCACATTTTGACCTGAATTTTTCATTCATTCATTCATTCAAGTGAAGTGAAGTGATGGATAAACTATAATGTGAACAATTCAGTATATAACTAACCGGCAGTTAGAATAAAAAGGCTTCCAATTTCAAATCTTTTCTCTATCTCACCTCAAACGTTAAGCCAAGCGAGGTGAGGCTGTTCTGAAAAGGCCAACAACAACAAGTAATAAAAACTACTGGCTGGATGGATCTTTTCGCGCTCTTTTATTGCTCAAGCATCGATCAAAAGTGGATCTCTTTTGTGGCTCTACATAAGTGTTAGACATGGAAAGTGTGTGTAATAATAATGATAATAATGACGATAAGTGCCAAGTTAAGGAGAGAAAAAAAATCCGTTCAATTAGATTAATCTAATATCGTTCACTGGGTTTGATGTGGCCGAAAGTGAGGCCAATATGGTCCAAAAATTGCATCTAAAATCAGGTGCTAAAAAGATATTCCCGATTGCCAAAAGCAATATCAGGAGAGCCTCTTGATCATCGAAAAATTCTCATTTCATCACAATTCTCCAGATACTCCATGCATTATATATATATGCCAATTAATCTGAATACAACTTTTCACGCTTCATTTTTCTGGTTCAGTATACACACACACACACCATACTCTGTAATCATTTTCAATCGAAATGATCAGAATCGTATCTACCTTTCACATTGTGGAGCCTTCCTGCTGTATGTGAATAAGTAATCATCTTAATAGTTGCATTTCATTACTCCCACTTGGAAAAGTTTGATAGCGAAAACAGCTCAATCTTGTTACTTATTATGCCACCCACTCACCCACTGATTTAGTGGCATTAATCACCATCTTTTTCATCAGGCCTATTCTTTTGTGCTAGAATGGAGAGAAAAAAAATTTTCTATCTCAAGAAAACATCATTACAATTCCATACCATTCTTTACCACCAACCTTTTTCGATATATATATATACATCTACATACATCTAAAATTCAAAAAATTTAAATTAGCTCTCTCTCCCCTCTTCCGCCCACTTTCCGTTAGCATTATGAAACCCAAGTCATTTAAGCAAAATTTCACTTCCACATTAACTGCTCCAATTCACCTTCTCTCAGGTCACTAGTGTATTACCTTTATGGTGTTGACCATTGAGAGAGAGAGAGAGAAAAAATTATCTTCTCGATTGATGTACCATTGTGATTACAGTTCTCATTATTGGCATGAACATCATCACCATCATTGACCTCTCACGATATATCAGCATCACCAAGGGACAAAATGAATTTTCATCATCATCTTCATGATATTCACATCATCCGCTTTACTTCTTTTTTTCACCATCTTCTCTTCTCCTCATCTTATTTAACACACCATGACCGGTGGCGAAGTTCCACCATGAAGTTCTATACTTCATATCTTACACATCTGAACACTATACACTTTATATAATATGATTCGGCATGAAAAAAGCCCTAAAAGCAATTAATTATTCCAACACTTTAGCAAGAGGCTCACACACAAAAAATAAGATGGCAAGCCTATGCCAAGAGCGATAAAGATGCTGTGTGTGAGAGAGAGAGAGAGAGACGAAGAGATGATAAAGATGCGACCTTTAATGATGAAAATGATGATGATATTGAAGGCTAATTTTGTAAAGTGAGAAAGAAATATATACACCTTTCAATACAACAAATCATCAGCCTACTTGGACACTAATAAGAAGAGAAAGAGGGACAGTTATACTGACCACAAATTTTGTAAGTCCTATTTTGATATGAAGTTTGCTTTACCATGTTCTACCATCTGAAAACTTTTGCCAAGCCTTTGAGTACACAAAATCATTTCAAAATCGAAATTCCTAATCAAATGAAATCGTCATCATCATTCTCATCATGATTGACTTCCATCTTAACCAATCAACTTGATATGAACTCCTTTTTCACCTTGATTTTAATTGCAATGCTGTTCAATTTTCTACCGATAAATTATCATGATTGCAAGATGAGTGTGTTTTTGGTTCGTGTGAGTATATTAACAAGTGTTCAGAATCATGATGGAAAAGAAAATCTATCAGATCTTGATGATCATATATCAATTCAAGTGGCTACAGCCAGCATCAACTTATCATCTTGCATACACATCGACAATTTTTTTTATTACCCTCAAGCTATTGTATCACTCCGAAAAGTGGTAGTATTTATTCACTTGTGTATATACTTTACTGATAAAAATCAATCTTAACCATCATCAACTCACCAATTCATCTCAAGTGATGCGGATGAGATCAAAGTACTGTATATACACTACATGGAATCACAATTAAGTAAACAAAACTATTGTATAATCAGTGTGAAAAAGAACTGCACACCAACAGTGATAATGTTGTGTGAATGTGAAAAAAGAAGAAAAAGAACAAAATGATATCAAGTTATTATTATTCAATTTGGCCAATGTGTATTCTTCACACACACTTTTCTAATCTCATGAAAAGTTCTCAGAATATAATTTCGAACAATGAAATGAAGGTGGAAATGAGATTCTTTTGCTTATCAGAAAACTAATTATGACAGACGTGCCAGTCTCAAACTCTTAAATCCATGGACATCCATGAAAAGCGGACCAACATTCAACAGGTTGCATGATGATGTTAAGATGACAGGAAGGAAGAGAGAGAGAGAGAGAGAGAGAGAGAGAGCAAGATCCATCCTCATCTTGACGTCCACCAAATTATTTTTGACGCATCTTTTCATTTTTCACCACTCCTAAGTCATTTGGAAAAAGGTGTCTACCTCGTCAGCGTGGCAAGAAAAGAAAAATGAAGGCATCCCAAGCAAACTATTCCATCGTTTCCATGATTAACCGCACACATACTTGTATTCACATTCACTTGTATCCGATTGGATTCCACCTTGCTTGATGATGATTATTTTTCCTTCAACAACAACGACTACACTTCCATTCAGTCAGCAATCAGAACGACTTTCCATTAAAATAGCAGTTGAAATATTGAAATGAAGTGAATTCAAGCAATTTAGAGCTATCAATCAGAGTGAAAGCTTCTTTTTGATTATGTGTGTGTATATGTGGAGCCAAGGAACCATTAGAACTTCCAATCGGAAACTTCTGGTTTGATCGTGCCGAGAAAATATTCTTTCGAAAATTCTGAACACTCAGATATTTTCTCCCTCTCTTCTTTATTTTGTGCTCCTCCTTGGTCATAAATCTCGATCTGCTACACATATTCAAGGTGTGTTTTTGAGTATGTGTGTGTGAGAGTATGTAATGTATACTTCGATCAGATTGATAAAATTAAGGTGATTAATGTGGATAAATTGATCACCAAAAAGCATCTCACATACCACCATCACTTACCCCCTTTAGTGGCTTAAGCAAATCATGATAATGTTTTTTTTCCTGATATAAAGGATCGTGTATTATTATTATGGCTCAAAGCATCGGCAAAATGTAAGATGCTGACCACTTTGATGCTAAGAAGAGAAATTTTTCTCTCTCTCTTCCTATCATCTCTAATCAGTTAAGGTCATAGCAAGTTTTTCTTTACCTCTTGAAACCGAACACAGCAATAATTCATCTTATTTTCAAAGGTTCCTTCTGGGCACTTGATTAGTTTGCCAAATCTTTCTTACTATATACACTTGCTATTCATGTACATGGTTAAAATTCAGTAAACTTGCTCTCGTAAATTGCGGAGAAAATTTGGTATGATCATCAATTCTTCCGCTGTTCAGGCCACTTATACTTAAGAGTAGAATTTCTGTTTGAGAGAGAGAGAGAGAGAGAGAGAGAGAGAGAGAGAGAGAGAGAGAGAGTCTCTCTCTCTTAGACTATCAGCCATAAAAATAATCAGATATTTACCTTGATTCTTAGAGAGCCTATCAAAACCAATGTTCTCATACTGAATATCAGGCCTCGGAATATGCTAGCCCCATACCAGGCAAACTTACCTTAGTTGTGATTTTTGCTAAACTGGCCAGCTATTTGATGATATTATCTAAGCTTTGGAATTGACATTGCTCCGATTTTGTTCTGTAATTCTAATTCAAAATATCCGCTCCTTTCTTGAGCCCAAAAGTAAGCAAACCATGTTCGATTCTCAGAATCTATTCTGACAAATGAGAAGATGAGAAAATTGGGTTTGTTGAGCCATTGATGAATGTGTTTGAGAATGAAATTTTGCCAACGAAAAAAAGAAGCATTGAGATCAGAAGATCATAATAACTCAGAATTTTTCCAAGTATTTGATCTTTTTTTCCTCTTCTTCTCCGTTCTTTTTCTACCGACTGTTCGCAGTCTTGATTTACGATACTTAACTAGCTTCGTTATTTGGCTTCCTCCTAAGCTGAGTCAAGGCGAGAGAAGCCCGAATAGCCATTCCCTACATTTTTGTTATTGCTGACTGTGTCCATACTGTTACAAGAGAGAGAGAGGAGAAAAGTTCTGAAGAAAGTAAATAAGTTAATGTCGAAGAATAGTGTGTCGAGGATAGACGAATATGGACTTGAAGGAAGAGGAAGAGCCCAAATGAATGACCCAGCTTCATACATCTTCTCTTTCTCTCTCCTCAAACTCATTTCTTCTCTGTCATCATCACTTTACTTTTCGGATTTTTGTGTTCAAGCATAAACCAGCCAAACAAGTCCACAGTATATAGTGTATTCTGGGCTTACCGGCATTCGGCCAGTTACCAAAAGAGATAGAATGAAAGAGAGAGAGAACCCAGGCTTATATCCTATCTAAGGCTTGACGCGCTTGAGAGAATGCATTTTGTGTGTGTGTGTGAGAGTTCCTATGGCGAAAAGCCGGATTGAAAAGCCTCTCTCATGTCAGCATCGGGCAACTGATGAGCTCGAGAGATGAGATCACGATCTTGACACCCACGGAAATATTTGACCGCTATTCTATACAGTCTTCCTTCCAGTTAACTACAATCCAATTAATGAATCTCACTGCTTTATGTTGATTGTATGTGTGTGTGTGTGTCTGTCTGTATGCATGTTATTCATGAATTCATTAATGATTTACGAGGCGGAGATCACTTGTAGTGACCACCGATATATATTTCAGACCTATTCATGTGTGTAGACCCATAGATCATGGTCGAATCATCTTGCTATCTTGATTTTGGATAATGATAGCGGTTTTTGTGGCTCAAGTTTGTGTGTGAGTTAGGGGGAAAGAAAGCAAGAGAGATGCTGGTAGAGATGCTGGCTTCAACGAAATTGGATGAATGATCACACTTAGCTTGGCATCTATTCAATCTTGGTAAAAGAGAGAGAGAGAAGAGATAAATTGAACGTCAAACAACAAAAAGCGAAATGAAAAGGAACCCCGAACTAGTTTTTCGCGCGCCCAAATTTTTCACTCTCTCTCTAAAATCGAATAGCTGCTCATTTACTCCTGCAGATTTTCTCTCTCTTTTGCTCTTTTCGATGCTCGTTAACATTCAGATTTATGGCCTCTTGAAAAGAAAACTGATCGTTTCGGAAGAAAGTGCAATTCGTGTGTGGACATCAAAAATATATTCGTGTGCCCTTTGAGAGATGGCCAAAAAAATTATTGCCTCTATTTTATCGTTTTTGGGACTTTTATTGTGTCATTTTTTGGTGTTTTGTTTTTTCCATCTTTTCGGAGGGTTTGTAAATTATGATAGCCATTCGAAAATTATATCAACCTGAAAATGTTTATTCTCAAACCAATGACCAGACAGATAGAGTGAGAAAGAGAAAGAGAGGGCAGCTCTTTTATTGGATACATAATTCTTGGAACTATTCTCCTCAATACACTGTATGATCATTTATTCATGAAAAGGTGTTAGTTAAAAAACACGAATAGCCAGTGAATATGCCCATGAATTGAGCATTTTTCCCCAATCCACATCTCCAATCACCAAATGATCATCATTTTTCACATTATACTTGTTCATCTAAATCATGGCCAAAACACGATTCATTATCTATTTTCTCTCTCTCTCTTTCTCTCTCTCTCTCTCTCTCTCTCTCTCTCTCTCTCTCTCTCTCTCTCTCTCTCTCTCTCTCTCTCTCTCTCTCTCCCTCCCTTTTCAACTCACTTTCTCATACTTTTTAGCGATTCTCTTCAACCATTCCCTGAGCTCTCACAACTGTTCTCATCCATCTTCTTTCTCTCTCTCTTCTCAATTTTATGACTTTTTTTCTCTCTCTATCTCTCTCCTTGGCCTATCCTATGATGGTTCCACTTGGTGGATGATGATCGGTTTCCGAGGAAGAAGCAAAAAATTGCTGCCCAAAAAGTGTGAGAGAACATAGTCAACCATATGGATATGTATTTTCATTGAAAAGCTTGTTCACTTGTTCACGTAATAATGATTCCCTAAAATCAGGTTTCAACCGAACAAAACAAGTGAATATAATCGGAATTGATCCAAAATGTGATTCCAAAAAGTTCCGTTTTAATGTTATCTTTTCTCATGGAAAACATTGGATCGATTGTCAGTGAGACAAGAGAGAGAGAGAGAGAGAGAGAGAGAGAGAGAGAGAGAGAGAGAGAGAGAGAGAGAGAGAGAGAGAGAGAGAGAGAAGAAGAGCAAGAGAGGAAGAAAATAGATGAAAACTTTTACCATCCACAGATGTGGATGATCACTCATCCTTTCACTACTTGAAGCTGTATAACAGCAACAAGAGATAGAAAGAGATTCATCGCTAAGATTAAAACCTTGAAACTGATCTTTGTTACCTGTTCAAAGTACACCATTCTGAGATGATGCGGATCTTGTATGTATAAGATTGAACTTTTCCAGTATTTCAACTGTTACCGCTGCCAATCATAGGGATTACATTGATGGCGTAAAGAGAGAAGGAAAAAAGAAGTGAACATTTCAGCATCACAAAGAAGCATATCTCCATGAGCATGCTTATTCTTTTACACATTCAACAAGTTCAGACACCCAGTTCATGGAAAAAAATTGGAAAAATTTTTCGGCTAAATTTAAGAGCCCGCATCTTCCACCCTCACGCTAACCGGGATTATGATGATGATATCCTTCCATCATCATCATTGTCTGATATGTTGAATTGAATTCTGGTAGATAAGGACAAAGAGATTTGAAGATACACCTGTATGTATGTGTACCTGAGCCCGAAAGTTCACTAAGTATCAGTAACAAGTTTGCCTCTCTCTTTCTCCGTCTATTTGACTTAAGTTCTTATATGATACTATGAACTTCATAGTATCATAGTATGAAATTTCAAAGATCCTTACCAGTTTCATGTCTTCATGATTACACTCTTTTCCTTCTTATTTATTCACTGCACATCCTTGACTTGGGATGTTCAACAGAAATTTTTGGGATGCTGAATATTTCTTTTATCTCTCTCCTCCTTGAGAGAGAGAGAGAGGTTCCTTCTGACTGGGATGCCTCTTCACTTGTGTGCTCATGTAATACATAATCGAAAAATTACATCTACTCTTCTTTATCCATGATTATCATGATGACCACTTCTGGAGAGAGAGAGGCCTTTCTTCCTCAATCTACACCTTACAGCATTATTATTACTGTTATTCTTACCTATTCTATCAGAAAATTCCTTTCATATCTTGTTAAAGTTTGTATGATAATTCAGACAAAATTTTTCAACTTCATTAGGTAGTAGATGAATTTAGTTGAAAAACTTTCGGGAAACTGTTTTAATTTGCCAAAAGAAAGTGTATTTATTCTTCTTCCAATCAGAAGTGTTCATAAATTTTTCCAATCTAAATTCTAATGAATTATTGAATTTTTGGCCAAAATTTGTCTACCTGTTCTCATGAAAATCACATCAAAACTCAACTCTCCACACTCCCACTTTTAGAGCCAAAAAAATTAGCATTGCTACCATACACACAACTGTTCACTTATCCAAATCATATCAACTTAAACCGATTCGATTCAAATGATTTGTACCCTGCTGATTGAGTCCTTCAAGTGTGGAATCTAACATGGGTGAAAACTTTCTCTCTCTGGAAAAGATTTACTTACACTAACCTAGTGCCAATCATTTTCACTCGAAACCAATTTTTTTTGTCCGCCTATTTGCTATTGAATAAACATGATCCTGTCAAATGGGCCATATTCATGGATGCTCCATTTCCGTTGGAAAACTTTCATGAGTCTCTCTTTCTCTCTCCCATGTGAATTTTTCGAACGCCCATTCACCAGGCAGGGTAAACATATGATGGATTCACATTATACATGTATTCCAAAGGGAAAGAGAGACTGGGTTCATATTTTCTTACTCTACTGATTTATCGCCCTGATTGAACTTCATTGGCGGAGGTGGAAAAAGCGAAGGTGGTGTGAATATTGCAGAATATCTTCAACGATAGTTTATTTACTCAATCATGGTGCAATGGATTCATTGCACCATGGCGGAAAACTTCCACTTATACACTACTCTTAGGCATTGGAAAAGAGAAGATGGAAGGAAGATTCCTTTTTTTCACACCAAGATATTTATAACTGATCAGCGTTAACTTTTGACACCAAATTTTTGGGGAGAAACTGATCTATTTTTGCAGAATTTTCTACTCTCTCTCTCTTTCTAAAATCTTGGGAATCTCAGAATTCTCACTCTTCTCTTCCTTGTTTCCTCATTTTCTTACCACTTTTTTCTTGGTTGACTATCGATGAGTATTGATTAGCATTTGGAAGTGAAATTTTTATTCAACCTTCTAGAAGTAGTTTTATTTCCCATCCTAGTTGATTTAGTTTTCCCTTCCACATCCATTCGGATTATCTCATCATTTCACCAATCTGATTAAAATGGTATGGATTGTGTAACTTGATTGACTCATCTTCTCATCACAAATTGTTTTGGATTTGCTTCTTTTTTTTCACTTCTCTTCACTTTTAACTGTTATAGGCTGATTTAGCTGGTAAAGATGTTGAAAGTAAGTTTTTCTTTCTATCTGATCTAAAGTTTTCCAGATTCTTTGTGTTTGATTGAGGTTTACTTTAGGTTGTTCACTAATGCTTTTGACTTTGGGTGATGTGATTTTTGGCCTCATACCGCATGTCACCACAACTGTAATCCTCACTAATTCGAATGCATTCCAACATTTCACTGTCTTAGACTATTAATTAACATACTGTTCAGCTTGGAAGATTAACGTTTTTCTCTTCTCAACTCTTGCTCAAACAAGCACATCAAGCTTCCAGTTGCAAGTTTATCGCTTTTTACATTCCAACAGACGATTCAATCAAACGTTAATCATAATCCTAATCTGAATTGATGAAAAACACATGGAATGACTGAAATACTTTTCGTCTAGCTTAAACTGAGATTAAATTGAAGATTTCTTGGAAACGATTCCAATTCATCTTGTCATGTTCACTTAGGAGTTGCTTGCATGTATACACGCTATACTTGATGTTCCCCAAAAAGCTTCATGAATTCTCTCTGTTTCTGTGAAATTCTGTGGAAAACACAAACATCATACATACATATATTCTCATTCTCACAGAGGCAAAACTTCACTTCGATATCTACGATTTCGAAGGACAAGGAAGAATTGATGCCTACAAGCTAGGAGATGTCATCAGATCACTAGATTTACGGCCAACAAATGCTGCCGTTGAAAAAGCCGGTGGAACCAAGCGTCGAGGTGATGATAATGAAATTATTGATCAAATCGATTGATTGATCGATTGTTGTTGGGTGAAAGAAAGTTAACTGATCCACTATGAAAATTTTCCACACAGGTGAAAAGTGGATAACTTTAGAAGAATTTTTGCCCATATACAGTGAGCTGAAGAAGAACAAGGATGTCGGTGCATATGAAGACATGGTAGAAGGTTTGAAGATGTATGATAAACACGAGAATGGCTTGATGATGAGTGCCGAGATGGCTCATACATTGGTTGCTTTGGGTGAATACTTTTCCACTATCTTACACTTATATCACCACATGTTTTATCAACCAGAAAGTGAATAGTAGGGATCAATGAATTGATTCCATTCATTCTCTGGTAGCATCCGTTTTGCCTTTCACACATTTGTATGGGTAACCATCATCTGATGTTGGGTTGTTGTTGAAAAAAATTCTTTCACAGGCGAAAGATTGGAAAGCCGAGAGGTTGAAGAGATCATGAAAGCTTGTGCTGGTCCCTCAGATATTGATGGGATGATCAAGTATGATTGTGAGTATAGAGTAACCTTTTTTTCGATAGTAAAAATTTGTTCCCTTCTGCCTTGTTTCCGGTGAAAGCCATCATCGGAGTGTGAAGAAAAGTTTCACTCTGATGTGTGCCTATTGTTCTATTGATGAGAATCTGAGGATTTTCTTTGAAGATGAGAAAATCTGATGGAAAGGCATCAAAAATGATGGCTAAAATCGGAGCTAAATTTTCTTTTCATTCACACATCATGAAAGAAAGTGATTCTCTTCTCCAATTTTGACTCTCTCTCTCTCTCTCTCTCTCTCTCTCTCTCTCTCTCTCTCTCTCTCTTTAAAGTGTTTGTAAAAGCACTGATGGCTGGACCTTATCCTGATGAGGCCTGAGAAAATTCTGGTGGCTTCCAGCGATTTTCGATTTGATTTGAATGTTCACGTTTGATTTCAATGGATGACTGATGCCTCATTTCACTTGTCACCTTGACCAATCGAAAAATGCATATCTTTCTCTTTATCTCTACATGAGCCAGTCAATCGGGAACATTTGACAAAATATTCTCAAATTTCATCAAATAAATATAACAAAAACAAAATGTCTCAAATTATTATTACCAACAAAAGATCTGTTTACTTCAATTATGATGGAGAATGAATGGACATTATGGGCTACCACTCAAGAATTTAGAAAGTCTGACCTCACGGTACTCGATATCTTTCGATGATATTCTTGATCAGTTCAGTTTTTGAAAGAACATGGAATTCATTATTCGCTGAATTGAAATCCGTAACCAACTTGGCAGCTAAACCCTGGAAATCACTCCTCTTCCATCAATTTCCATTTGTTTCAGCATTTATCTTCACTATCGTTTGAATTTCATCATGATCAAAACTTATTTCGAGATTGTCTAATCAGAAAGCAATTAACTAATGGTACTAGTACTAATAGCGATGCAACCATGTGAAGTGCATCTCTCTAGATGGAAGCTGATGACAGATCTGGTCAGTTCATGTTCACATGATACTATTCTATCGATTGAATTCAAATTCCAAACACTTGAGTTTTATCCCTTGAAGATAATTGTGATAGTATTTTGGCTAAAAAAGTCATTCATATCGGAAATAGTTGTGTTCATAATGCTTTTTGAGAATAAGCTATTTGATTTTGATTCGTTCTCCAACCATTGCACAGACTGCATCAGTAAATGATTGATTAACTGGTGGGATAAAACGTGCTGGCAGTAGGAATCCATATCTACCTTTATCTGGAAGTTCAATACATATGGATACCTTTTTATGACTTTTGGAAGATTCATGTATCCAATCACCAGAATCACCATAAGCCTTATCTATTATTTGAATGTTTAAAGTCGTCAATCACATTATGATTAGAATCAAAGTTTTTAACTCACAAAGAATTTTGGCTGTTGCTCCGGTCTTGTAAGTGTATTTTGATCTTTTATTTCTGTGGCATTTATTTTCACACTTGAAGCTAGTATAACCAGCTTTAATAACCCTATCCTGTGTGAAAAATTGGGAATAGTTGAACTAAGTTTGAATGACAAAACAATTTGATACTCACATAAAGTTTTTTATTCTCTGGATTAGCATTCTTGTAGCAATAAGGAGTTAATAATAGTTGGCTATATGAATGAACAGCTACATGAAAGATAAGATTATCTCCTAAATCTTCGATCACTTTCTTGAAAGCTCGAGCTTCTGGTTCCGAGAAAGGCTTTGGTCCACCGTAGGTTGCACTTCTAGTGAATAATACACTTTTCCATCCAGAGGGAAAATTCCGATTCAGATCAACTGGATTTGGATGACCACTGTGTCCGAGGAAAAATTCAGAAAATTCAGAATTGAATTAGCTAATTTAGTCAAGCAAAAAAGGCACTCTTAACTCACCGATTTTTTCGATGCATTCTGTTAGTAGTATGAGAATACACATATCCATCAGGATTCATTGTTGGTATGATGTAGAGAGATACCTTTTTGATCCCATCACACGGACGTTTAATCATATTATTGGCGAAATTTAGGCACGTTGCTGGAGCTATCCATTCTCTGGCATGTATACCACACTCAAGTACAACTGCTGATTTATTTGGTGACACATTAATCTGTATCATTGGAATTTCTCTACCTTCAACAGTTTTCCCAATTGATTTTGTGGTCACTCCTGGTGACTTTGCCATCTCTTGTATCATTGCTTTTATTTCATCGTACGAGTTGTACTTTTCGAAGCTATTTGATGATGATCTGAGAAGATTCTCTGATCGGAAATTGTTCAAATATTGTTGAAGATTTCGGGTTTTGATTGAATATTTGAAGCCGTTTTCATTCAAAAATTTGAATAGTTTTGCGGTACTCTTTGGATCTGCAACCAGCTCACCAGGCTTATTGTAACCAGGTTCATCTAGGAGTTGAATGTCCTATTATTACAAGATAGTTTCAATTCAGGATGGATCACAGATAAACGTTCCCTTCTCACCTGAGATGACTCGAATCGTAATAATTTCTTGATGTCCAATTCATTTTTAGCCTCAACGGACACCATTGTATAATTGTTGTAATTGGCATTCAAAAATTTGATTAAATTGAGTAGTAAGATTAATATACATTCTCTCATCTTCCAAGATTCTCACTGTTTTCGATCACTTTTGAACTATAAGCAATCCATCTGATGCAATATGATACAGTGCTAACGATAAAGTTTGTATAAAGAGCTGTGTGTTTGTGTCAGCTGATCATATCCATTCAAGTCTATTGATTGGTACCTGAAACAGTAAATCATGAAGAATAAGCTCTTAATCTCAAGGTGTATTTCCCTCTTACCCTGAGAAATTTTGAATTTTGAATCGAAGTCTCATGCAAAATCTCCCAGCTTTGGTTGATATTGGCATTGATTCTGATCAGTTACCTTGAATCAACTTAACATCATAACATAACATTACTTCCATGAGAAAAGAAATTCTTCTCATAGAGTTCATCAAGATTGGGTACACTCAATCTGAATGGCTTATGGTAACATGAAACAATTCTTCTGATTAAAGATCTGATTGGAGTGCTTAACTCTTTATCGATATGAAAATAGGATCAATTTTCACTTCTAATCAATCTTCCCTAAGGTACTTGAGAATGAGTGATACGGAAGAAAGTTCTCACACAAAATTTTGAGCTAGTAAATGCATAAATGATACGATATTATTATTGTTGAAATTCATGAATTTTGAAGAGCAAGTCGATCCTGGCAAATTTCTCTCAAGAGTTTAAAATTTAGATTTTAATTCAGATTATCACATTCTTTGGAAAATATTTCATTTAAATTTAAGCCTCTCTGCTAACATTGCACAGACTGCATCGGTAAATGATTGATTAACTGGTGGAATGAAACGTGCAGGCAGTAGGAATCCAAATTTACCTTTATCTGGGAGTTCAATACATATGGATATCTTTTTACCAGTTTTAGAAGAATCATGTACCCAGTCAACTGAACTTCCATAAGCTACATCTATCATTTGAATCCACAAGTATGAGTGGTCAATCACTTGCATCAATCTACTCATTCAAACTTACAGATTACTCTGGATATTGGTCCAGTTTTGTATCGAAACTTTACACGCTTGTTCCTGTTGCAGCTATTAGCACACTTAAAGCTATCATAACCAGCCTTCATGATCTTTTTCTGTTAAACATTGGCACAATTAAACATGGTCCCTGTAATACCATAGACTCACATAGATTTTCTTTCCATCTGGTTGGGAACGTTTATAGCCGTAAGGATGAAGTATCAATTGGCTAAACGCGTGAACTGATACATAGAAGATCAATTTGTCTCCCAATTCGTCTATAAATTTTTTGAAAGCTTGAGTTTCCGGTTCCGAGAAAGGCTCTGGTCCTGGATAGATTTCAGATCTAAGTGAATTGTGTTTTTTCCATGAACCACCGAAATTACGATTCAAATCAACCCCATGAGGAGGACGGCTATTTGGCGATAGTAAATTGAGTGAATTTAAGTTTAACTATTTGTTATATACACTTTGGGAATTAGGAAATTTAAGGCCCTTCACCTACCGACTTTTTCTTTGGAGCCTTTTAGTAGTATGAGAATACACATATCCATCAGGATTCATTGTTGGTATGATGTAGAGAGATACCTTTTTGATCCCATCACACGGACGTTTAATCATATTATTGGCGAAATTTAGGCACGTTGCTGGAGCTATCCATTCTCTGGCATGTATACCACACTCAAGTACAACCGCTGGTTTATTTGGTGACACATTAATCTGTATCATTGGAATTTCTCTGCCTTCAACAGTTTTACCAATTGATTTTGTGGTCACTCCTGGTGACTTTGCCATCTCTTGTATCATTGCTTTTATTTCATCGTACGTGTTGTACTTCTCAAAGCTATTTGATGATGATCTGAGAAGATTCTCTGATCGGAAATTGTTCAAATATTGCTGAAGATTTCGGGTTTTGATTGAATATCTGAAGCCGTTTTCATTCAGGAATTTGAATAGTTTTGCGGTACTTTTTGGATCTGCAACCAGCTCACCAGGCTTATTGTAGCCAGGTTCATCTAGGAGTTGAATGTCCTATTATTACAAAATAGTTTCAATTCAGGATAGATCACAGATAAACGTTTCCCTCTCACCTGAGATGACTCAAATCTTAATAATTTTTTGATATCCAATTCATTTCTAGCCTCAACGGAGACCATTGTGTAATTGTTGTAATCGGCATTCAAAAATTTGATCAAACTGAATAGATAGATTAGTATACATTCTCTCATCTTCTAAGAGCTTAAATTATTTCAACTTTTCTCAACTCGTTCTTACTGAGTTTACTAGTGTCTCTAACTTCTTTGATGCAACATGATACAATGCTAATAATCAAGTTCGCTCCCAAGTTTGTGTGCTTGAATCAGTTTATTAAGTTCTTGTATTTGCGCATGAAGTAAGAAATCGTTCCAGATCAAGTCCATATTCTCAGATATTTCCAGTCGATTGTCATGAATGAATAATCATGACTGCCATTCGAGAAAGTAGGAGTTTTTGGTTGTAATTCACCTTCGATCAACCCGAAGAAGCTTAACATTTGTTCTCATGAAATCAAATCGAAAATATACTCCAAACTGTTGATACTAGATACATGTATAAGAATTTGAATCTATTTCTGAGAATTCTCAGAAATTATTCTTATCTAAGAAAATTAATCTCTCCTCTATCATCGCGCACATAGCAGGAACAAAAGATTTATTAACCGGGCTTATGAATTCTGGTGGTAGAATGAATCCTGGATCATTATGATCTGGTGGTAGTTCAATCGCAAACGAAGCTTTTCGACCATTTTTAGAGCTATCATATACCCAATCGACTGAGCTTCCATATGCAGTATCTATTGAAAAGTATTTTATCCAGAAAACAGGAACCATTGTCAGAAAACTTTACCCAATTCTCTTCCATACCTATCTATGGCATACTCACATATAGTATCAGCTATAGTTCCATATTCATATTTGTATCTCGATTCTTCACCCCTTTTGCACCCAGTTTTGGGTTCACATTTCAAAATTTCCGCACCTCTCTCAGCTATTTTATCCTAGGAAAAAGATAAAGACAATCAATCTCTCATCTGAGGAAAATTTTTTCTTCCTATTCTCACGAGCATTTTATGTGTTTTAGTATGTTCATCCTTGTGACCATATGGAAACATTAATAATTGGCTGTATGAGTGAACACTTAGGTAAAAAATTAATTGATTTCCTAATGATTCGATCAATTTTTTCATTGCTCTTGTCTCCGGTTCCGAGAAAGCCTTTGGTCCGGGATAAGTTTCCGAGAAAGTAATGTTACTTTCCATCCAGCCTGCATCAAAATTTCGATTCAAATCAACCGGATGTGGCTGACCACTATTTTTCGGTTTGAAAATCGAATATTTGGTTGCTCAAATTATCAATCATATTGGATGAAAATGATTTTAGTCGAATCTTACCAATTTTTTCGATGAAATCTGTCATCCGTATGTGTTTTAACATACCCATCAGGATTCAATATTGGAACAATGTAGAGAGATACCCTCTTGAATGATTCACATGAATTTTTTATCATTGTGTATGCAAAATTTAGACATGTGGCCGGAGATATCCATTCTCTGGCATGTATACCACACTCAAGTATAACTGCTGATTTATTTGGTGACACATTAATCTGTATCATTGGAATTTCTCGTTCCTCAACTGAATTGCCAATTGATCTGATTGATACACCAGGCAATTTTGACCACTCATTGAGTTGCTCCTTTATCTGATCATATGTAAGATAATTCTGGAGAACATTGCCTGATCGGAATGAGAGATCCTCTGTTTTCCGTTGATTCAAATATTGCTTCAAATTTCGAGTGATCACTGTATAATTTACTTTATTGTCACTTAAAAATTTGACCAATTTTGCCGTTTGATTCGAGCTTGACATCATGAGACCTTTCTTGTGAATGCCAGGCTCTTCGACAAGTCTGATTTCCTATGGAATTCAATTGCCCTTCATAATACTGATGATTCAAGAATTATGTCAAGAATTTTCAATCATCTTACCTCTGGTGTTAGTATGCTCCGCAACTTTTCGTGTAATGAATAATTTCCCTTGATTGAGAACAATGTATAATTTTCATACAGAGCGTTTGTTAATCCAATTGTCCCGAATGAGAATAGCAGTATAATGGGAAATGATGCTATCATTGTGAATCTATTCGCTTCAGCATCTGATGTTTTACTTATCAATATTCACAATAATTGGATCAACTAACATAGTTAATTTGATACCACATGGTATGATTTTTAATGCTGACAATATTCACCCTTTGACTCAAGTTTCAATCCTTTTTTTCGAACGGAATTTGAATTAAGATTGAAAAGTATAATCAAAAAACTTCAAAATTCTTGGCAAATTGGGTCATCGTTCGGATAAATTTTGAAAGCAAAGATGGAATAGTATGGAATGGAATGCATCAAATAAATGTTGCTATCTTAACATCCGAAAAACTGGGCAAACCTTACTTGATGATTTTATCATGATAATGTTTAGGGAAGATATTTCAAAAGTTTTAATCAAGTTGAATCCGTTCCTCCATAACAGCGCAAATTGTGTCCGTAAAGGATTGATTAACTGCAGGAATAAATTTTTCTGGCAATAGAAATCCATGCTCGCTATCTCTATCTCCTGGTAATTCGATTGCAAATGACATCTTGTTACCAGAACTTGATGTATCATGAACCCAATCGATTGTACTTCCATGAGCTTCATCTATTCGAAAGATAAGATTTCACTTTGATTACATATTATCATCGTTTTCCATGTCCACACAGAAACTCACATATCACTGTTGCTATTGGTCCTGCTTTGAATTTGAAATGAGAATCATCTTTACGTTTACATGTGGAAATTTCACAGCTCATCATTTGTTCAACTAACTTGTTGATTCGTTCCTGAATCAAGAGATAGAATAATTGAAATTCTATGGATTCTGGGGAAATATGTGAAACTTGTGTTCTTACATATTTGAAGGTATTCTTGGGTGGACTGTTTTTGTAACCATAAGGAGTCAGCCAAACTTGTCCAAACGCATGGACACTCAAATATATGTTCAATTCTTCGCCAAATGATTCGACAAGCTTTTTCAATGCTCTTGTCTCAGGTTCTGAGAATGGCTTCGGTCCAGGATAAGTTTCCGCAGATACATTATCACTTTCCCATCCAGCATCAAAGTTTCGATTCAAATCAACCGGATATGGACGACCACTATTAATTATTGCAAAATCACATAAAAGCAGAGAGTTTATGTTTTCAAATTCATTCACTCAAATTACAAATTCTCACCAATTCTTACGATAAAGCCGATTGCCTTCGTATGTTAACACATATCCATCAGGATTGGTAACGGGAATGATGAACAATGAAAATTCTTCCATAGCTTTACATGGATTTTTGATCATATTTCGGGCGAAATTCAAGCATGTTGCATGAGTAATCCATTCACGTGAATGAATTCCACACTCTATTATGATGGAACGCTTTTTTCTTGGTTGTGCATTGATTTCGAGCATCAACATTTCTCTACCCATCACAGAATAGCCAATTGTGGAGAGTGAAATATTTGGCAATCTGGCCAGATTGCTCAATAATTCACGAATCTCATCGAAACTCAAATATCTTTCATATGGATCAGATGATTGTAGGACCCCTTCCGTTTTGTATTGATCAATCTCTTTCTGATAATTTCGTGTGATAATTTCAAAGTCTAAATAATAATTTCTCAGATAACTGAGAACATATGGTGTATCATCTGGACTTGAGAGGATTCTTATGGGCATATTAGCACTTGGTTCTTCCAGCATCCTTATCTCCTTGACAATTAGTGATTTACTTATCAGTAAATTTGATTGTCAATCTTAATAACTTACCTTTTTCATTCCATCCAATTTGATTACTTTCATAATATCTTCTTCTGATTTGATATTAATTTTCACCAACGTATGATTGGTATAATGGGGAAAATATTTTTGTTGCTCTGCTGTATTGTTTGGAGCACAATATGCAAATGTAATCATTATAATTATAAATCTAAGTATTTCCATAATTGAGCTAATTGATCAGCAATGATCACTCAGCTCTCTTGAAAGCTACATTGGCTTGAACATTTGCTTGAGGTTTAATGGAAGTTGAATATAAGATATTGCTCCAATACTCTAACCAATTGATGGAAGTCGATATCCTCTCAAAACGAATCAAATTTGATACTAGGTCAAAAAAATTCGATTCCTCAAAAAAAGGGTGAGAAAAAGTCCAATCGAGCTTATCGTTTTCAAATTCATTCTATCTTTTTTCGGAAAGCTCGTCAGAATTCATGGTCAGTCTCATCAAATCTCATGAAGATCGAAAAATTAAGACTCTTAGATTTCTTTTGGAAACTCTTCTTAGTATCTTGATTCAATTTATCTACTTCTAACTGGATTAAATCTTCTCTCATCATTCCAAATTTTCTCGATAAAATCGGAAAACTGTCCATGATTGAAAGCTTCTCAGAACACTCAAAGAGAGATACTATCATAAGTACTGTACTAATCATTACCTTCTCGGATGTAAATTTTGCATCGCAATTGTGTAAATTTTTGCAAATGAGGATAAATGATGCGTCAAGCTTATTCCATATAATTATCCTCTAAACGTGGCGATTTCTCGAATTTCATCCCATTTCAATCTATACTCAATGATAATAGCGTCCGTTTAATTTGCTCTCAAACGAAGGAGCATGATAAAAAAAATTGTGATGATAGACGATATCACGTCTGGACATCATCATCAATTGCGTTCAATTCATTTTATCCATCATCTTCTCCATCATCATCATTAAAAATGTTTCAAAATCATTATCTTCACTCGCTACTATATCTGTTCATTTTGTGTTCAAATTTAAATGCTGAAGTACCACCACATGTGTGTAGCCCAGTGGCAAACACTCAATATGGTCAAGTACAAGGTTTTTGTACACGAATTGGTGAAAGAATGATTCGAACATTCCTCGGCATTCCCTATGCCACACCACCGATCGGTCCTCTTCGATTCCAGCATCCTGAACCTCTCAAAGTAACATGGAACACCACATATCATAGTGTCCATTTGGGTCCAAGTTGTCCAGAGCCACTGATGGGCAATGATGCCCGCCGCTGTGATCGACCATTAATTCGAAATGAAGATTGTCTATACTTGAATATTTGGTCACCGGCAAGCACTGATGTGGCCAATGGTGGCTCATTGAAACCAGTGTTGGTATGGATTCATGGTGGTGGACTGATAATGTTGTCCGGCAATGATTGTAACATTAATGGTGGCAAAATACCCGCTGGTGTAGGTGACTTTGTGGTGGTGTCGATTAATTATCGCCTCGGTGCTCTCGGTTTCCTGTACTCAGGTACACCAGATTTTCCGGGAAACATGGGTCTGATGGACATTGTGATGGGCATGGAATGGATCCATCACAATATCCACTCATTTGGTGGCGATCCGAAGCGAGTTGCTCTCGGTGGCCTCAGTTCAGGTGCCTTTACGGCCGGCTTTTTGTGGTTATCAGGATTGATTAATTCGTATGTTAGCGGACTGGTACTGCATAGTGGTGGACCAGGGGATCCATTGTGTGAGACTCGTAATCAATCGTTGGCACGATTTGCTATTGTGGCCAAAAATGTGGGCTGTATTAATGATAAGAATCCGAATGCTGATCCATTTAGTTCGGAAATTCTTAAATGTGTCCGCGAAGCACCAATGCCTTTGCTACTTATGGCTCAAACACTGCCCAACAATAGGATTCCTGCCAATAGACCGGAAGTGGTTCTGCCCACCCTGGTTGAGCCGGTGTTGGCCGATACGATGAAACAATTGTGGGATGCACAGAGATGGCCGAAAAATAAGTGGATATATGTGTCAACTGTGTCCGATGAGGGTCACATTATGAGACCCCACATGCATGGGGCAACATTTTTGAAACATTCCGATATGATCAAAACAATTAAGCATGTTAGTGCCAAAATGTTCCTCCCACATCAGGTTGAATCTGGTGCCCAAGATTTGATCAAAACGTATGCGGTCGGCTATGAGAATGCTACCGCAACGGAAATGGAAATTGGATTCCGAGATTTAATTGGTGACTGGTATATTCGATGTCCGATTATGTATTTTTCGGAACGAATGACGGAAGATAATCAAGTGTTTGCATCCAAATTTACTTACACCAAAAAAATTGGACCTCTCGCTGAACCGTACGGATCACGACATGGTATCGATGTGTATTACTTTTTTGGTGGCCCATTTCGAGATGCCGCTGGATTTGATGATCTTGACCGGCAAACAAGTGCTTTCATGATCAAAGTGTGGTCAGATTATCTTAATTATGGTAAAAGTTTTTGGCCACCATATCAGAGGACTTCCAGTGGCTATGTGGTTCCGTTTCAGCGTGAAATTAATTTTAAAAAAGAAATTCGTAAAACTGTCCATGATATAGAGGCTTGTAGGTGCCAAATGTGGTACAAATATTATGATATTTAATCATCTTTTGATGCGGGTAGAACCATTTTTTTCTAATGAATTAGACTTATTATTAATATTAAAATAGCAAACTATTGATTGTGTGGCTCAATTTTCACATGTATATCTCAAATTTGAAAATATATATATATATCGTGCCGAGAAAGAAGGAATTCCTTTTCATCTTTTCGAGGAAGGAAAGCAAAATGTTTTCGTTTCAATGAATTTTTTATATTCCAATCCTTTTCATTCAAATATCAATACGATATTAATCATGATCTTTATTCTCTCCCTCTCTTCTTCCTTATGATCAGCTCTTGGTACCATTCAAGATATGGAAAAAATAGAAACCCATTACAAAGCTATTCGTCCGATGGAAAGCGGCCTATTCACACCAGAACAGCGTGCTCCATGTATACAGTATGCCTATGAAAGAGCAGGTATAGCTCCATTGAATCAGATCAAATTCAATCAGATATCAATGATTGGAATGATTCATGATGGCGTCGATCATGATAAAACGATGCAAGTATATGGAAGTGTTTTGAGAGAAAATAAGCTCAAAGCAGAACTTATGGAAATCGAGCAACAAAAGGTAAGCTGTATTAATATTGACGGCGACACATGCAGACAGGTAGATGTTGTGACTTGAGAAAAACTTGAGATTTATGTTTACTTATGTATATAAGTGATGGCAATTCATGAGTTTCAGGCTGGAATATCTGTATGGAGGTATCTTTTTTCCACCACTTAAGATAGATGCTCAATTGCTTTCCAGAATCTTTTGTTTTTTAGTTTCCGGCTCACAACGATTGAATCAATTGAGCAAAAGTTTACCAACTTTTCAGAAAAAGATGGAAGGCAAATAAACTTGTATGGTTGAATGATTCCTGTTGATACTTGTCAGAATATCGAAAATGCGTTGGATTAGGGCTTCCTAAGAATCCATGAAAAAAGAAAAATATTTGATCAGCATCTCAATTTAACCCCTTTTCCATTGCATCAAGGATAGAAAAATGGAATCAACACTTTTCCTAATGTGTTCTAACTTTGAACGATTTATTGAAGCTAAATCAGTTGTGTGAGTGAAGAAAACTTATTGCGTGCAAGGACAAAGTTCAGAACTAATGAAACATTCTATCATGATGAATATCTTTTGAAAACGTTTTTGATGGGTTTTCTCTCACATCTTTTTTTTTGCCTTCTCATGTCAACTTTTATCGGTTATCTGCTCAGCAGGCACATGATAAGCAAAAACTTGCTATCTTGCAAAGTAGTTCTCTTGGAATATTCTCCTTTTTGGGTAGAAAATCTTTTTCATCAGACTCAACACAGTTGAAAAAAATATATTTTTTTCTTCTGCTTCTTCATTAACTCATAAACTTCAATCGTTTTCAGCTAATTTTCAGCATGATTTTGTTCATTTCTTGCTTGATTACTGTATAATTTGCAGCAATACTTCTCAGAGGTAGTGAAAAGCTTCCCTAGCTTGGAACAGTCAAATTTTCGGGGCAATATTCTATCTCTCTTTCGGACTCATGACATGATTTAACAACAACAGAACCAATCATGGCTATGTATTCAATGCAAATTTTTTGCTTTTCATGTATATGAAGAAACCAGTTGAACAGCTTCCAGATAAAAAGGAATATTCATGGGAAGATATTTGCTTGGAATGGTCAGAATTTGCATGCCCCTCAAGTGGATGCAAGCGAAAATGAAACAGAAGATGCAAATTTTGGTTGCAAAACAATGTGATATTTTCATTAATGTTATTATAGTGGCTTTATTTTAGTATGTAGCCAATGAAAATTGTCCTGTAGACACATAAACATAGCCAAATTGATGGCTTGCTTGAGGGGTGTTAAGATAATAGGGAAAACATGGTCACGAGATAGCTTTATGTATGTAGTCCAATAGGATTATAGCCTGGCATGAGAGAAGGTGATTAAGAAAAACGCAAGCTGCTATGAATATTTGATTTTTCACCCTATTATCATGATCTTTTCTCTTCACTTTGCATTCTCTCTTCCGCTTCCTTTATTATCGAGCTTCACCTCAAACCTTCATCTGGAAATCCTGATAAAAGAAATTATCTTATTTTCCATACTTAGCATTATGCACTTTTTGAACACAATCAAGTTGATTTCTAATTTCTATCAACACAGCATCCATCATTATGATCATGATCATCAGATACATACACCAAGAAAAGAAAAACCGCTTGACGAGTCATGATTAGCCATCAAATATTAATCAATTTTTCATGAAAAAAAATATGATAAAAAATTCGCTTGCATACTATCATCTGTGTTGACCTCTCTCTTATGAATGAATGAATTACTGGATGAATGTACACATGTAACCATCATTGGTTATATTGGGAAACACTTATTAGCATATTTTTCATTTGGAATATTTTCGCTCCAAACCTTCCCCCTTCCTATTATCACCCGGATCATCGATAAGAGTGAAGATTGTATGAATTTTTCAGCCATCATATCATTTGCTTTCATGTGGTCCAAAAAGTTCCACATGATGATGATTGATATGTTTGAAAAGGAAAAAATATTTTTCCAAGAAGAATAAAAAGAAAAATTAATGAGAAAGATCCTTATTGAATCTTCTTCTTCTTCTCTCTTCTCATCAGTATAGATGATGAAAAGATTTGCATGTTCGAATATCCTTGAAGATGATGATGGTGAAGAAGAAGAAGAAGATGAAGATGAAGACAGGAGATGGAGAAGAGAAGAGAGAAACACTCAATCTCATTCAAATGATGCTGAACTGGCTTGATTATTCATCAGTCTACAGAATAACTGTTTCTCTTTTTGGCCATCATTTTTCACTTTCTTTTGAGCATCTTCTATCTAGAATTTTTTCCATCTGATTCGAGTAGCTATCAACCATAATAATCTTCTTTGCACACACACACAAGCTGCCAATTAGTGATACTAGCTTACTTTTCGCATATATTTGCATGTGTAATTTGACTTGACTTGGGCCAGTTTCAATCTGTAAATTAAAAAGCGTTCATCCAAACACGCGAATTGTGCCTCTGTTTGGCCCATCACGTTTCTTGATGACAATCAGGAATACCAGCCAATCTGATGAACATCTCATCTGTATCATGCATTCGAATTGCAACACTCTTCTCACAACAACATCATCAATTTGCATCCATTGTTTGGTGTGTGTGTTGCAGGAATTTTTTCTTCTTCTATTCTCCTTCTGGAAGCATTCTTTCGTGCTAGCATGTTGAATTGAATTGCATGATTATCGCACTGGAATTCACTACTCTTTTCTCGAGATGATTCTTTTTTCTTCGTCTTGTTCTTTTTTCATGCCTTTGAGCTGGATAAAAAAAACGAAAATAAAGAAGCAAAAAATTTAGACCCAAATTAGTGAAATTGGCCACTGGGTGATGATAATTCAGAATTGATGGATATAGAATGGAAGACAGGGAGAGAGAAAAAAAAGGTGCTGATGATAAGTGCTAATGTTTCAGTTGTTCAATTAGCGTGTCCATTTTTTTACTCTCCTAAATTATATATATGCCCACCATCATCTCGGATGTTGATTGTAGTAACATGATATTCTAATTTTTTCTGTACATCTTTCCTCAAACAGCCTCAGATCATCACCAAAGCATCTCGATTACCGCGAAATACAATCGTAGAACGTGCCATGACACCCCTTTTTCCATCCCAATCCATGGATTCTGGCAGTGCCTATGGTGGCAGTACGATGTGTTCCATGAGCGGTGGTGATAGCAGTTTGGGCTATGAAACGGACAGTGGACTGGTTGGATGTCTTAATCGTGAAGAAATATATCTACTACCATCACCAGATGAGCTGTCCAAAACTGTTGCCGAAGCCTTCCATGGATCATTTGTGCCCATAGATGTGTCCGGTGAAAGTTTCTATCGTATGGCAAGTTTTCGACGTTCATTAACTTTGGTGAGTATCAAACGTCCTGTGTGTATGAGCCTTCCATCTCAATAATTGTGACCATCATTTGGTTGCCCATATTCTTTACCATCTAAGCCCGATTCCCAAATTTAGTGTAGAGAACCCAAACCGGTATCTGATACACCTTTTTTCTCTATGTGGTATGTATATAGAGATAGATTTAGAAAATGGGAAAAAAACTCCCACACACATGGTGATGAGGGTTTCACTTCCATCAGTTCTCCCCTCTCCATTCCCCAGAAACTCCCACAGGATTTTGGGTGGATATCTTTTTTTCTTCCCTTGAGTCAATTATGGTCAGATTTTAATGTATTGAGAGAGAGAGAAAAACTAGTCAATTTCAAAATTTTTATATATCGGCAAAAATTACCCGATTGAAAGTGAGAGAGAGTAAATCAGTTGGAAGAACATTATTTTTTTCTGTGAAAAAATCAATTTCCAAACTTTTGCCGATTATTTTTCTCTCTTTCTCTGATTTGCATCATAATGAATTCATAGTCAAAGTTCAACAATCTTGTTTGTAAAAGAGGAAGATAAATTTTACACTCTGTCGAAATATTTTGTTTTCCTTTTTCCTTTGCCCTGTTGTAAAACTCACAAGATAGTTACTTCATAGGTATGGCATGAAAAGAGAGAGAGATGATTAAGTCAATGAATTTATTGCTCAAACCCAGACTATAACTTCCGCTATGCATCCTTACCTGTGTATATATGTGTGTGTTCATCATCATCAATATCCATGTTTTTTTATTACCTGTCTAGTGCGAGAGACTGTATTTGACTTTACTTTGGAATAAAAGCCATTAGTGAGACCATAGGACAGAGAAAAAAGAGACAGAGTAGTGAGAAAAACTCTTCCTTCGATTTACACAAGTCTGTGTGTGTAGAATATAGCATAAAGCTATCAACTTGCGGCCACAGTAAGAGCCAGAATTTTCAATGCAATTATCATGCCGGAAAATTAGCCTCAGGCTCAGGCATGATTATCATGCATATTTCGAGCTCGATGAACTTCTGTATGGAAGAAGGAGAAAGAGAGGAAGAACCACCAATGATGGTTGGAATAAAGTCAAGTATCAGGAAATCTGATGGGCTGGCAAGAGAGGAAAAAAATTAGTATCGCATCAAAACAATCATTTATCACTGTTTTTCCCCAATCTGATCTTTTCATTTTGATTATCTCTTTTCTTCATCACCCAAGACAAGGAGCATGTACATCTTCCTTCCTTACCGATTAACTCTTTGTTCATTCATTTGCCGATAGCTGTTAAAATTTTCTCTTTCCCTCTTTTTCCCGGCAATGTCACTTTGGCCATTTCACTAGCCATTTGAGTAACATTACGGAGAGTAAATCCGTGGATAATGGAGGGAATTGAGGAAGAGGAAAATGCCATAATCAGCCTGCAGAATGTCTCTCTTGACAGCTATTTTGGGATCCAATTTTACTACCTCAATCTTCATCGTTCACAATATATCCTCCTCTACCTCCTCCTCCTCCTCCTCTTTGCCTTCCTCATCCATTCTTACTTCTCTCTCTATCTCTCCATCTTCATCACAGCCTCTCATCTTCGGGTCCAACTCATATCCATCTTCCATCTCTCTCTCTCTCTCTCTCTCTCTCTCTCTCTCTCTCTCTCTCTCTCTCTCTC
>QZCP01000052.1:135225-194204 GCA_003956705.1 Brevipalpus yothersi
CTCTCTCTCTCTCTCTCTCTCTCTCTCTCTCTCTCTCTCTCTCTCTTCACAATTAGGCAGCTCATTCCATTTATATCTTTTCCCTGAATTTTTCACACACACAGGCTGATCGCAAAAGTCGTAGCAAAACTTTACGCCGTCGAAATACTATATGTGAAAGTCAAAAGATTGAAAGCAAATTGATCTCAAAGCGGTCCTCCACACGAAATAATGAAGCACAATCAACATCCACATCATCCGCGGACGGTATGGAGAAGAGAAAAACGAAGAAAAGAGATGAAAGTTGTCAAACAGAACAGACAGAAGATGAAATATACAAAACGGGTGCATTGATTCAAGTTGCTCGGCTCAATGGTTACAAGCGTACACCAGTGGTAGCATCTTCCCAGCATCATCTTCATCTTCATTCTCATCTCTCCCATCAACATCTACCTCATTCCAGCTCACAGCCAGCAACAGCATCATCCAGTAAAATTGAGTTCAGAGCGGAAGTTCATCGTGAAGATGACAAAAGTAGTGGCGGTGCACTAAATACCAGGGATCCAGGATCCATGTGCATAGATAAGGGTACTTCGATTAGTGGTCTTCGTGATTCAATACGTTCTGAGGCCAGTGTAAATGAGTCGATAAGTCAGCGTCTTCATCACATACTCACTGGACATCATCATCATCAGCATCATTTGAATCAATCGTCAACAAGTGATACTCGAAAATTGATTAAACTTGGTGTTGATCTATCATCACCCACATCATCAACAGCATCCACTGCAATCAATGAGCGATGTGTTGATGGCGGTAATCCGAACAGTAATGGTTACAATTTGACTTCACCGGTGCCAGCTAATTCAGTTAAAATGAGAGACATTCCAGCAATCAAGAATGCTGGTGATGATGGACGTTCTTCTAGTGGAAATTGGTCAGCAAGCAGTTCAACTCATGCTTCCGTTGATTCAGACGCTAATCAACCTCATGTCAGTGGTCAAGATAGGCCATCAAGTCAACAATTAATGCCACACAGTCCATCGGGCAGTTCACTTGGTAAAGATTCCGTTATATCAGACAGTCTTACCACCTCAGGTCATCATCATGGTCATCATCAGTCCAACAGTCATCATCATGACCATCACCACCAACATCATCATCATGATTCTATTGGCAATGGAAATTCATCATGTCATGATCAAGAATCTCGAACAGGAACTGCCATCGATTCAAATGGTTATGTGTCTGATACATCCGCCGTATCATCATCATATGCTGTTATGCAGCGAGATGAGTTGGCCAAGATTACTGGGCAAAGTATTATGGCATCGGTCAGCTCGGTGGTCAAGCGAAATAATGGCCATAAAGCTCAGATTGCCAATAGAGATTCGGAATCATGGTTAAAATATTTTGAAGATTCTTCTGAAACTTTGACACCAGCCGATGGCGATGGAGGTACATCAGATGATGGTAGCTGTAAGACCCCACGAAATTTGTCCAATTCTCGTCTGGTACAAGGTGGAGGTATACTTCGATCCCAAAATTCGTCAACATCAAATTCATCATCAATTTTGATCACGGCCACCAATGGATTAGCGTCATCGTCATCATCAAACACAATAAGACCGGATTTCCCGATGAATAATCATCATTTAAATCAAGCCATTGATGATGAAGCGGAATCTGTGTATTCCGTTGACACCGATGGTTACTATACGTCAATGCATACCGATTCCGGACTATTTCGAGATTCATTTTGCAAGCTTGCTAACCCATCAGCAGTTGCAGCATCATCAGCCAATGGAAATATAAGCTCAAAAGAATTTGATAAACAATCAATTATTGATTCTCTTCGATCGGGTAAAGATTTGCGACGAGATTCAATTAGTTCCGTAAGTACCACTGGAGGTACAATGGGTCCAACAATATCCAATAATGAGCCTTTAGGCAAAATTATGTCACCACGTGAATCATCTTCATCATATATTCAAGCTCATGATCAATTGGGCCTTGATCATCATCACCATAATCATCGGAGGTCATCATCGTCATCATCACATAATAATAATAATGCTAATAAAATGGATGAAAATCAGCTCTGTAAGCCTCCACGATTAATTCCATTGCCTCCACTGCGAAGTACAAGTTTATTAACATCTTCCAGAACATTATCATCAAGAGCTTCAAACAGATCACTTTCGACCAATAGTGTATCAATATCATCACCAATCAATTTTTCACCATCCCACAATTCTTCTTCAGTCCATCATCACACAATTATCGCCCCTACTGACCATCAGCATCATCCGGCATCATTGTCCACCGTATTGACATCAGCATCAACCACTCGATCTCATTCACCATCTTATCCAGCATCCGAATCGGAGCAAAGTGAGCTTCAAATGAAGGAAAGAGTCAAATTGAAAACATGTATCAATCCAACTGATTATCCTCCTCTGTGCAATGTTACCTCATCGGAAGCATCATGTAGCGGTGGCTCATGTTCCAATAGCGATTCATCGGCATCAATTGATTCCAAGAGTGATCTTGATGATCATTCTCGACGTGATGGTGATGGCAGTAATGGCAGCGGTGGCAGCCGGACGAGTCGATTTTTGTCTTCATATAAAGCATTCAAAATAAAGGATATATTTAAATTTAGTACATTAAAAAGATCACGCATCAAGCCGAGAGGTAGTGGCAGTGATCTGAGTAAACATCCATCACTTGCATTCGATCATCGACTGGTTAACGCTGATAAGTATGTTAATTTGGATGATTCATATTTACACACACATTCACAAAACAATTTACACCGAGCTTCACTGTCATCGGAAAGTGGTTCACCAACTGATCATCAGATGGTCAATGGTAAGGGTGAAAGGATCATTTCATCATCAAGTGTAGCACTCAGCAAGTGTCCATCGATTGAGAAAAATTTTGTGACCACAACTAATATGCAAATCAATTCACCTCCATACATGCCAAAGCCGTTGACTGATCAGAACTTTTTTCAAACTTTGATGAAAAAAATTGATCTACGAAATTTGAGTGAAGAAAATGTTGCCCTACAAACGAGCAGGGAACACATATCAGATGGTGGCAAACAATTAACATGTGGATTACCATCACCAATAGGTATTAAGTCGAAAGATTCAAATTATATGATCGGTGGCAAGAATGGTCGATCAGTGAGACCGAGTACTTTGATTTTACCATACAAAATTAATCAACGCCAAGTGAAAGTTGATATCGATTCTGATGGTAAAGTGTTGTATTCATCCAATTCGCTTGGCAGACGTCGAGATAATCATCCGATGAATTATGTTGATAGAATTGAGAAGCGAACGGTTGAAGAGGATAAAAAGTGGTTAACAATGCCGATTGTCAGTAAATCACGAAGTTCTAGTCCACTTTCACTTAATTGTGCAGCAAACATGATCGGTCTTCCCCATCACAATCAAGATCAGCGTAATCATCACCATTCTTTGAATACCAATCAAATACCTTTATCATCAACTCCTCGGAAGCCAACACAGAACACTTCATCAATCGCAATTGATAAGAGTACATCTTCATCTCCGTTTGAAGTTTCCCAGATATCAAATGTAACTTCTGAAATCAATCCCGAGTCCATCAAATTATCATCAATTCATCAAGCCCAAAGCTTGTCCACAGATCGTCAAAATTCATCACCATTATCATCATTATCACATTTATCAGGCAAACAAGGTCCACCAACGTTTCCCAAGCCACGTAATTGTCCCAATAGACACAGTTTTTCGGGTATCACTAAATTGCAACAAAATTATCGAGATTATGCGGAAGCATTGATTGACAGTCTTATTGCTGATGAGGGCAATAAGAAGAGTTCCAGTCTACCGACTTCCGGTCAGCCATCGATTGACAGTAGTGGTTCCGATACAGCACAATCAATGGTCACCGTTAAATCGTTGTCATTAGAAAATAATAATAATAACATCAACAATTCACTGATAAGCAATAGTCCATCGACAAATATGATAGACTTTATTGCTGAATCTAGACGAATTTTATCGGCCAACAGCAAACTATCACCAAAATCAGCTGATGGAAACAATTTCAATTCAATGATGGGCAAAAATGAAATACTCACATCACCATGCAGTGATCCTGGACCATCACCAGTCAGAAGAAGTACATTGATTATGCCTGGTCAACGGCGAAGTTGGTCATTTACAAGTGATCAAACTGATATGATGTTGAGAAATATGGTGGAAAATATTCCTCGAAGTAGACGAAGTTTGGTGATGGATAGAAATGGACCATTAAAGCCAACCAATATTGATGATTTTAAGCGACTCCTTTCAAATGCTCGCTTTTCGACACCAATTCGAGGCAGAATTTCGGCCAAAGAGCTACTCTCTTCCGGTCCAAAGTTACCATCATCATTAGCATATGAGCTTGGCAGTGCTTTTGTAAATGATCCATCTTCACCGCCTGATAATAGGACTCGTATCATCAATGGCCGCTTGTATCGAAGTCCTTACAAATTGAATGCGATGTATCCACCGATTGAGGAAGATTGTGGTGAAGAGCTCACCAGAAAGTCTATCGAAAATAGTAAGGAAAATAGTAATGAAGAAAGTGTTTCAGAATGTCCTGAAACTCCTGTGATTGCTACTACTACCTCTAATACTTTCAATGATGATGATCAGTTGGAGGCTTCGATTGATTAAAGTCAAATATAGAGCAATGACATCACAATCGAAATGTAAACCATCAATAAAAGCATTAGGAGAATTAAAATGTATTTGTGATCAAGAGATCAGTACCCAGCTAAGGAGGGACGATGTATGAAATGAAATGATGCTTAGCAATAAGGCAAATATTGGGTATATAAAGTGAGAATTAACGATATTGAGCGTGATATTGAAGTTGAATGAGAGATTTGTCAGTTGCCCGAAGTTGAGAATGTTGAAAATTTTCTCAACGTTAGGGCTGGCACTTGTTCTAGGGTGCTGGTGTAATCTAACACACTCATCAAATGTTACGATAGATTTAAAATCTAATTTATACGAGTTTGATAAACCCAGTGCCTTAAACATCACAAACGTCACATTGATCGATTTTGTGGAAGACCTCCAAACAGATAGTTCAGTGAGAAATTTTCGACAAGAAGTGGGACCATGGATAAAGCATAGTCCAGGTCCAGGAAGATCTCGCTCAGAGCAAGCCTTAGGATATGAATCAAATGATCGTCCGAAGCCAAAAGAATTTCGAAGGTAAGTCAACTCATCTAGTTTTAGGATTGAGTTTCTAAGACATTGGCTCTCGATCACGCAGCCATGATTTTTCATCAGAAAATGGACCGAAAACAAGTCCATTCAGACATGAATATAATTACCAGAGGGAAACTGGACATATCGATGGACAAAACCATGATTCATCGTCAAGAGATAATGCTCAACAACACGATAGGATAAATCTTCGCCATGAGTGGTCAACTATTCCCCGATCTGGAGACAATGGTGTACCCTCTCCTCCTCCTCTATCTTACCCTGGAAGGAAGTTCGATGCCCTGCCATAGAAAAGCCCTCAGCCGAAGTGGTTGACCCATCAAAGCATCAGTCCGAAGAAAGTGATGGAGATTGGGAAGAGGTATCGGAAGATGAGAGAGGAGAGACAGGTGATCCTATGCCATCTCAGTACGAGGAGGAAGTGGATGGTGAAGAGTAGGAGATGAGTGATGAAGTGCCTGAAACGACAACAGAAGCAACAACCCCTGCAACTGATATCATGGGATTCAGTGGTGGAGCGGGATTATTTGAACAGTATAGAAGGAATCCGGGCCAAATTTTTGAGACTGATTTCGGGGCGCGAGTAGAAGAAGAAGATATTCGTCGAGGTACCATGGTCAAAACAAAATACAAGAAAACCAAAAAAGGTATGAAAAAGATGAAAAAAGTGAAGATGAAGAAGAAGAAAAAGAAGAAGTGTAAGAAGAAGAAGAAATGTAAGCCAAAGAAGAAGAAGTGTAAGAAGAAGAAGTAATGCAAGCCTAAGAAGAAAAAATGCTACGAAGACAGTTGGGGCTATGAGAAGAAAATGAAGATGCCAGTGTACGAGATAAAGATGCCCAAGATGAAGAAAAAGAAGAAAAAGTATATCGAATTTGAGCCTTGGAGTTTCGATTCATGGGACAGTTACAAAGATACTGAGAAGATGAAGGACATGTTTATTGGGAGTGAAGAGGAATTTCCATTCGGTGAAATTTTTGAGGCACCAGAGCCTTACATTCGGGAAAGAAAAGTGAAGCAAGAAGCTGAAGCGGAGGATGATGACGATGATGAAGAGGTGGAGGAAGTGGGATATGAGGGGTATGCGGAGAGAAGGAGTCCAGAAACCGAATCTGAGGAGAAGAAGACATCATCTCAACCGAGCCCACAAGAGGAGAGACCCAAGTTCGAGGCTCAGGATCCAGTGTATGTTCAAGGTTCCGAAGAGGGCTCATTGTTTAGAGGAAGTATGAGTTCCAATGGCCCTGCTATGTCTCAATTCCATAAAAACCCAGGGAGTGAGTTTCCTAATTTTGAATCAATATTGACTGGATTCAGCGGGACATCCTATGGCAACCAAGATTCTCAAAATAGTAACACAAATGGCCACAATAACAATATGGATATGAGATCAGCAAAAGATCGAGAACAATTGCAAGATAAAGTGGATTCATGGAGAGAAAAGAGTGAAGATCATTGGAAAAAGTCGGTTCCATCAGTGGAATATCAAAAGTCTTCGGAGCATGGAGGTTTCAAGAAGGAGCGAGAAACATGGAATCATCAGCAAGAGAAAGATTGGAGTCAAAAAATGCCTGATAACTGGAAGATGAGAGAAGAAAAGCATTCACAAGAACGAACCAGTAGCTTGGATGAATGAAGGATGCTCTGTAACTCTCCAAATGCTTCCAAAGAAGATTATTCATCCAACTGCGATGCAATCCTTACTGATCAATTCAATGCTACATATATTTGTTTCAAAGTGGCCAATTTTAGTAATTTTTTGGAATAAGGTATTCCTTTTGAATTCTTAATCTGCTCACATTCTTCTAGATAATTAATCTATTTTATTCTTTTTGGAGCCAACAAAAGAATAACACAGAATAAATAAATAGTAGATTCTCTATTGAGCCAACAATTTGCAGACAAATGAAGACAAATATGAGTCGTGTCGATACTCAACCAAATCCGAGGCCAAACTAGTTTTTTGATGAATCAAAATAACATTCTAATTATTTCAAAAGTTACACAAAGCGCTTCATGATACTGATAGTGTACTCGATTGATCACTCTTAATCCAAGGTATGTCTAGACGAAAAGTTTTCGTCGAAAACTTATGTGAACTTTAATCTTGAGAAACTGTATAGAAAAAAATTAATAGAATTGTAAGAGACAATGATTCGATGTGATTCTTCATGATAATGTGATTGAAGATGAGCATCCTTTCAAAAATTTTCAAAATAAAAATAAAAGCATATCTGATAAATCTATTTTTGGTGTAAAATATTCTGAAAGAAACGAAATTGCACTTCTAGTGAAATGAACGAGAGCTATCACAATCTATACAAAAAGGTTGTTTCTTAATAGGAATCCAAACGCTGAATTTTAATTGGTGAATTCATAAGTGAACATGTAATTCTGTAATGTTAGTAAAAAATCGAGGCAATGAAGCATATGACGTAATTTATTGCCTGGTTAAAATGGATCAAAGTCAATAGATGGATCATTTTAGAAATGTACAAAATTTCATAAAAAACCAGCTCCACGATGGATCGAAATTGCAAAAAAGAAAATCTTCTCAGCAATTAAAGTTTCAGTCCTCTCTCTCTCTCTCTCTCTCTCTCTCTCTCTCTCTCTCTCTCTCTCTCTCTCTCTCTCTCTCTCTCTCATTGATAGAGCTCTCTGACGAACTAGATGGACAAATCTATGCCATGATAAAATAGTTGAACAAGTTATCAGCTATCTCTATCACTCTCATTTGATAAATTCCAAGAGAGCTGCCATATTTAGTTGCCATCAAAAATATTATCAAAATAATCTTTCGGTGAAAGAACTTATTTTGTTCAAAATTAATGATTTCAAGTTTGATAAGTTTGCTAAAATGGAGTTGATATACTTATTCATCACTTGTTTCAACGAATTAATCATCTCAGTGAATTCATGTATTTAATCGTTGAATTGTTAATCGACAAGCTGATGGCTGGAAAATCGAATCAAAGTGGTCACAGCCTACAAGCAGAAGGTGGTCAAGGGTACCTTTGTGGTGGTCATCGAAATAACCCTACTCCACAAGGTGAATCATTTACTCCATGGATATACCATGAATGTCCAGGCCTTCCATGGGTCAAGTAGCATTGGGATGGAGATTTGTTTAAAGTAAGCTCACCACCTAAATTTGATGGTCAAGAAGCTTGTCTTGATTGTTGGAAAAATTCAGCTTATTGTGATTTGAAAGTGCTCAAGTGTAATTTGGTCTATCTCAACGATTTTCATGAGAATTCATCCGAATCAAGTAGATACGAAAAATCGAAAATTATACTTCTAAATCAACTCGAAATCACATCCATCCAAGTGTTTATCATGGTACATGGTTCATTTACGTGAAATGGATTGGCATCCAGCTGATAGAAAATTTAATGGATGGATGAAAGTGAAAATAGCGAAGAAAACATTTCAGCTTCAAGAATGTCAAGGTTTTGATCATTAATCTTTCCAAATATCAGCCAAAAAGATGGAAGATTTTGAAACTATCACAAAAAGGATTTCAGGACTCTTGAAACAACACATTACAGCACATTAAAAATTGTAAATCCTTATTGGAATACTCTGAGTATAGTTTGATTCCTTTTCTAAAGTGAGATTTATAGAGACACAACCCAAAGATCGAAGATTTCTTGAATTCTTATCAATCGAGAATTCCAAGGTTCTTACTCAAAAAGCCAGGGAAATTATTTTATCTCCATCAGAAAACAAGCTCATCTGTTAATTTTTACGCAATTAGATTCCTCTAAAACATTGATAAGTTGAAAAAAATGCTTACCGATTTTAATTACAAGTGAAATGGTTTAAATATTTCATAATCAAATTGAGCTCGGAAACAGTTTGCTGAATGAAAATTCATCCCAGTAAATAAGACAAACCTGTTGGGTTGATTTTAAAATAGCAGCCTGTTAATTTCATATATTACCTCTGAAACGCAAGCAGGAAGATCCTCAGTCATTGGAAAACTCTTCCAAAGACTGGTCCATTTCATTGTAATGAAGAAAAATTGTATCACTATCATGTATTGTTGCATCATGATCTGGAATGTTTAGCTACAAAAGATTAGTAAGCAAATTGAAACAAAAAACTCGGTTTCCTGGGAATCTTCCCAATCATTTGGAGGATCAATATGATTAGCTCGAATCAGATGAAAGATCAATGTGATGGTACATGTATCACAAAAGCCTGATGAAAAAATGATGAAGTCAGCTTCTCAATCAATATACAATGTAATCAATTCTTGAGTTGATGGTAAATATCAATCATCCATGAGTATTTTAAGAAATTCTCTTGATTTAAATAAGTAAATAATCCTATATTTTGTGTCCTAAAGTGTTCAAATTAAAGAGTTTCAAAAACTTTTTTTCAAAATCATCATCTTCAACTTTCCTCTTGATAACGAAGAGCATGAAATAACAAGCAAAATTGATCGGAAAATAATCTTTTTCCAAGTCATATTGATTAGAATGATGAGATAGAAAAGTTATTTGGTTGAATAAAGTATATTTCACTTTCGGAGTTTCGATTAATATGAGATTCTGAAGTCAAACTTATGTTAATAGCACAAAAGAACTTGAAAGATTTGAACAAAGAATTCAATGACGAAAACCTTTTTGACGCTTTTTGATGGATTTCATGATGGGTGAAGTTTTTCACTCTTTCACAATTACAGTAGTTCATCATCAACATTAAAAAATAAAAATGAATTTATTGGCTGATATCTCTGCTGGTTTGAATCAAAATGATGGTAGTTTCTTTACAATAGGTAAAATCTTCCGCCCAGAGAGGATCGATTTCAGTGGCAGCTAAAAGATTTTTGAATTTTTCAAGCTTTCTCCCCCAATCATAATTATATTCAGCTTCATACTGTTTGACATAATTTGCACCACCAATGATCCACCGAAAAAGATAGGTACAAAATGTGCATCCAATAAAATTGACTTTGGGAAATATACTTTGAACGATATGAAAATACTTTTCGACTGGTTTGGCAGGACTTTGATCAAAAACGAAACCATATGTCTGCTTTCGGTCCGAATTGGGATCAAATGTGAGAGATTTTCGAAAATTATCCACCTCCTCTTGTATCTGTCCAAGCTCCTGTGGAATGAAGACGAATTTGGCCATCTCTACACCTTTGCCCGAGAAAGCGATGGAAAGAAGATTCGATTCCTGAAAAACGGTTCGACGAGCATCTCTCTTGGAATAAACAATGGGTGCACAAGATCCAGTGATAATAATTTTATCTCTCAACCCTCTAACTTTATCCAAAAAATTCAAAATGGTTCCACTATTCCAAATTGCACTTGGATTTTTGGCGAGAATGATCATTCCTTTCAAAGGTTTATCGGCATCATTGGTCTTGGGTGGAGGACTTTTTGGATCATCCCAATCGGTTATGGTGACAGAAAGATCTGATAAACATTTGCTAACTAAAATACCCGCTATACCATCTTCAGAGGTGACATGATCATTGATTGTTTTATCTGATTGATCCAATTTACGCTGAAAAATGACACCTTGTATACCCAACACAACACCGGGAAACTCTTTCGGTGGTACCACATATCCCATATCCCAATATTTGCCAAATGTTAATGAGAAAATTGGATTATTTACACGTCGAAGGGCAACAAATTCATCAAATTTTTTGACCAAATTTCGACTAGATCGAAGGCGAAGCAATTCACTCTTATCACCATTGTAAAGGACACCCTAAACACCAAAACAGAAGAGTAAACAACAATACACACATTAATCAATCAAACTCTCAAAAACTGATCAAAAGGTCATGTCCACACATATAACCTCTTCACATACTCACCATATACTCCCCATTAGCTTGCTCCATAACCCGTAAACAAAACATACTTGATGGTCGAATGGTCAACACATGAGATGCAATCGATTGCCATTTTCGACACACTCGACGAACACTTTTCAAATCTTTTCCACGCAAAAAGCTAAATATTCTCTCCAATATAACATCGATATCCAATGCTTGATGCATGATCATACACCTCCATCAACAACAACAACAACAATCAACTACCAGGTATCACAAATGTCAATGTTTAACCAAATCCAAAAAAACCAAAACAGAAATTGAAACCCAAAACGATATCTCAAACATTAAAAAATCAATTATTGAACCGGTAACAAGTCTGACTTACAGCTGTGTTTATGGAAGCTCCTCCCCATACATGTACATGTAATCATAAACAGACACACCAACCAGAGCGCCAATTGAGATGCCTTGATCACTTTGATGATAATCAAGAAGAAGAAGAAGTTAAGTTAATTGAAAAATGATCATCATTCCAAGTGATTATTATACACTGATTATCATTAAGGTGCACTAGTCAACCTTGCAGAGTATATGAGATAGCTTTTTCGGAATTTTTAAAATCTTTTTCTCGGATTTTTTCTTCTCTCTCTCTCTCTCTCTTTCACTTACACTTTACACTTCTCAATCGCTTTCGTTAAGAGGTTTGGCCAAGAAGCGATAGTAAAAAAGTTCTGAACGAGCTTACTTATAATAACCAGTCCAAACACACATACACACACATTCGGCGCGCATGTGTTTGCCTCTCGATAATCTTGAGAAAAGATGTTGGGAAGAGAGAAGAGAGAAGAGGAGAGAGAAAAAAGATGAGAAACTCCTTTCGTTTCTCTCTCTTTTCATCTTCATCCTTCGAAAATTTTGCTTCCTGAGTCTTGAGAGATTCTCTCTTCGATCACTTGCCATCGTGACTCTCTCTGGTTAGCGAGTTATCCTCTCCTCGCCTCTGATCATCATCGCCATTCCAATAGTCTCGGACGAAAATTATAACTGCCATGGTATGTGTGTATTTGTCATTTCGAAATCGTTATTGGAAAATTATTTGAATGATTTTAGTTTGTGTGGAAATTATCAAAATTCTTGATGAAAAGTATTAGAACTGCGGAAATGACTTTATTTTGAGTTGACGAATTTTTGAAGAATTCTGAAAGTTTTCGGTTGTCAATTTTCGTTTGTATGTGATTTACTTCAAATTTTTGAATTTTTTTCCCATTCAATCCCAATCAGAATAACGTATCAGGATCCAACACCGGTCACTTGGCCAAAAGAAAGCAAGTTCATCATGCTAATGGTAATGGATATCTGACCACATCATCATGTCCAGCCGCAGTTCTTCGGGAAAAAGCTCTCATTTGGAATGTTCCTCTGGAAAGTGAAGAATTTGCTCGCCGCTTGGACGAAGAGGATTCATTAAGTCGATTCCGTTCCGAATTTTGTATACCAAAAAAATTCGAACTGCCACATGGTGAGTGAAAAGTTGTTTTTCTCTCTCTCTTCCTTTTTATTTGGATAGTTTTTTTCTTCTGAAAATTTCATGATAAATACTCGGTCTATCCTCAATGTCATCATGACACGAGTTAAGAACGTGTATCATATGTTTTGTCAACACTGTTGATGGTACATCTTTCGACCGATGACCATGATTGCTGAGTTCTGAGTTTCACGAGTCATCATGCATCACCAATATTTTTCATTTCAATAGCATTACTTTTTGGCCCAAAAAGCATTTCTCACCATCATGACGCATTATTTTGCATTCTTCACCGAACATATTCTTACAATTCGGTCATCCTCAATATTCAGATCGATGAGGACCATTTTTGGCTCTCTCTCGTGTCAAACCATAAGCCGTGATCCACCGACCTTGCCGAGAGGCTCAGCAAAAGTTATTATTTTGAAACTGTTCAGCTTGCTACTGATCGTACATATACACACACACTTTCATCATCAATTATCTTGATTCGGAAGTCAGTTTTTAACCCTACTCAATTTATACGATCAGATATGAGAAGAAGCAATAATCCTCCACAATTTTTGAAACTTTCTCACTCATTTAGAAAATTTCGAGAATTTACCAGTTCATCACAACTCTCATCTGATATGAGAGAGAGAGAGTAAAGAGGCTCCTTTTTTCTTACAAACTTTTCATAACAAGCTAATCATTCAAGCAGTACACCAATGATTATTAACTACCCTCTGATCACCCACATCACCTAGCTTGATGATTAATTGAGAAGAGAAGAGATTGCAATTGCTAATTGAGATTGCAAGTTTTTAGTGTATCTTTCTTAAATTTTCTCAATATTTTTGTCATCGTTAGCAAGGGACAACATTTCGCTGATCCGTGCTAATGTGGTCCACTTGTGAGTGGTCACTATCTTTGTCTTTATCTTTCTCTCTTTCTCTAACATAGTATCAACACATGTTTGTGGTCAACACTTGTGGACACTTACGCCTTAATGCTTCCGGTTGCATTCGAGACCCTTCGATATGCTTCACTTATACAGTTCGGTTGTACTCAGATTGCTGTTTTCCTATGTTTGCTCAGTTAGCAACATTGATAGATTGAACAAGTTTTTCGAAACTCGCATATCAGTCTTAAATCCTGGGAAAAAAAGACACTCTTCAGAATCTTTCTGCCATATTGCCTCAGGCAAAGCGATGATTTGATCTCTCTCTCTCTCTCTCTCTCTCTCTCTCTCTCTCTCTCTCTGTCCCAGAACTTTTGAAAGCTAACTACTGATATGCAAGCCCCTCAACTTTCTAGTAATCATCAGGATTGAGTATCGATAAAATCAGATTCGATGTAGCTTCATGGAAAAATTTTCAGATCTTGCCCAGCAAAACAGACAGAGTGATTACCACTGAAATACTATGTTTGTCAGACCGGTTGAGCATTTTTTTTCTCACACTATTGATAGGAGGTGACATGAAAAATATCGATACAAACCATAAACAAACTCAAGTTCATCATGTCAATGAACTAGTTTCGGGGAAAAATTTGGTCTGTTGATTTGAATTGATAGAAAACCGTAGCATTAGAATTCTGAGAGTGATAATTTTCTCCACCATTGCTATATCGTTAATTATATCGTAAATTATTCATCCTTAGCTCATTTCTAACTATGGAGCATATCTATGAAGTAGACCAAGTCGAGCTGATGACGATATTCCACAGGTTTATCATGTTTTTCTACTCCTGTTCATCTCAAACCATTTGGGTGTTAATTGATAATACTCTTATCACTGATAAATCATCTTGAATCAGCATCGTTCTTGAGCATTTAAGTATAGGTAACCTAAAGAATTTACTTATGAATCGAGAAAAAAGTGCTACTGAGCACTTAGATCAACCTTCATTCGGCTGATGATATCGAAAATTCTCAGACAGTTGACAGACCCGTTCACGACAGGGACGATCAAGGCTGAACGAAAACTACTTGGATAAATCTTACGTAGTTTAGGACCTTTTGATGTCAAAATGATGGAAAACTGATGATGATCTAGTCTCATTATTCTATGAAACACCCATAAGCTACGTAATTCACTTGTCACTGGTTGAGCTTGACATTGAGAATAGCCGCACGAAAGTTTCAAGGATCTGTGTGGATTAATCCACAGTGCTAGTCTGAATATTGGATAGCTTAATATCAACGGATCATGAGAGAGGTAGTTTTCTTGATCATATGAGCTGGATCACAGTATACTTAATCAGCTGATCAGCTTTCTCGATCAGCCGATCAGATCCCGTGTTCGAATGAATCTCAAGACTTTCATATTATATGAACCTTATATATAGCTTGCGGCTATGAGTAGCTATCAGAATTTTCTCAGCTTCATGATAGAGAGACTATAAAACAATACACAAGTCTCGAACCTCCAAAGAACCGTGATTTCATAATCGATGGAAGAAAGATCCTAGAACTTGATCATGAGAATTTTTACTCTTTTTGTTTCTTGTGTGAATATAATTTTTCATTCAAATTCATAAGCTCATTGCAAGAAGAAAAAATTTATCAATGAATCAATCTATGGCTATGAGCTAATCTTGAGCGTCATCATCATTGCTCGGGAATGCAAAACTTTCGCTCCAAAGTTTGGGCTGACGTGAGCTGAGTCTCAAGCTTTCGATTACATAAGATATATACACTCACACATATTCACATAGACGATCAATCAGAATTCCATTACTGTCACTAACAAGATCTCCTCCTTTTATTTTCTTGTTTTTACCTTATTTTTTTTATTTGCCTCCATCTTCAGCTTGTCGCTAACCGAATCAATCCACATGATTAGAGCTTGAATCGTCTAGGAGAGGAAACACTAGAAAGTTTGAGGGAATTTTCTCTTCTTTTCACGATAAATTAATCTATATTGGCAATGATCAGCATCTATTGATAATAATTTGATTAATTTATGGATAGTAAATACATTTTGATAGATGAATTTTATTGATCATCATCATTATCATTATCAATTTTCCATAACATCACCGATTATGATTTCTGTGTTAGTAAACAAAGATCTTGTCACCTCAATCAATGACGAAAACAGTAGATATAGCTCTCCAACTATTTATCTTCTATCTTTAAGAAAATATTCAATCTGTTTGGTCTGAATGGGGCAAAATTGTCCATGAAAAATATCAAAATATTCCAAAAATCTGAAATTTTTATCCCGTTCTTTCTCTAGTTGATCCGAAGCTTGTAGACGTAGAAGATGAGAGTATCTACCTGTGTGGTCAATCTCTTGGTCTTAGACCTAAGCAAACCGAAAAATACTGCCTAGAAGTTCTCAATAATTGGGCCAAAAGAGGTGTACATTCCCACTTCAATGGAGCTTTACCGGCAGCTTTATGTGATCTGCCAGCCAAAGCTCCTATGGCTAAAATTGTGGGTGCTCTACCTGGAGAAGTGACCATTATGAATGGATTGACCGTTAATCTTCACCTGATGTTGGCATCTTTTTATCGACCCACATCAAGACGTTTCAAGATCATGATGGAAGGACACGCTTTCTCATCAGATCTTGTAAGCAAGATAAGTGATTGATAATCAATTGATAGTAACGAACTTTCTCTTTCTTTATAGTTTGCTGTAAAATCACATTTGAATTTCCATGGATATTCTCCAGAAACGTCTTTGGTGCTGATGGAACCTAGAGAGGTGAGTTTACAAAATTTTTCATGAACTTTAAGAGCAAATCGTCTCACATTTCTCAAGATTGCCCAATCTGAGAGAATTGTTGCATGCTTGGACTAAGATTCAGGGAAAAATTCATTTGGGTCAATAACTGAATCACAGCTCTAGGAAACTAATTCAATGACTGATAAGATTTTTGAAGGGTCATGTTCTGAAATGTTCCAATCATTGTGAAACTGTGGAAAAGAAAACCTGTCCTGAGGCTCCATTAGGTTCAAGAACTTTTCATGGGAAATTTTGAGATCTTCTCGAAGCCCTCACCTCTGCAGTCAGATTAATTGAGACAATTTTGTTACATTTTCATCATCTTCTTCTGGGCTTAACATTTTATTATTTCCAATTATTCAGGGAGAACAAACTCTGCGTGAAGAGGATGTTCTGAAATTAATCCAAAAAGAAGGTGATACAACAGCCCTCATCCTTCTACCAGGAGTCCACTATTACACTGGTCAATTGATAAATATTCGAAAATTAACTGAAGCTGCCCATTCGAAAGGAATTATCGTTGGATTAGACGGTGCACATGCCGTTGGCAATGTACCTCTGTACTTACACGATTGGAATGTTGATTTTGCTGTTTGGTGTACTTACAAGGTGAGAAAATCTGAACCTTGGTTATTTTTTCTCTGATAGAATATTCTATCACTTTGAACTACTGAACTTTACTTACCACTCATTTCATGTATAATTTATTCATTTTGACATCATTTTCGTTCAGTATTTGAATTCAGGACCCGGATGTTTGGGGGCAGTTTTTGTTCATCAACGATTGACTGATGCTCAAGATAATGATCCATGTTTTCCCATGTTCCGAGGTTGGTGGGGAAACAATAATAAGACAAGATTTTTGATGAGAGAAGGTAAGAAGAAGAAGAAGAAGACAAGGTTAATCCTGTAATCCTTGCTTGATACACCGAATGGCATGATATAATTTTTTGAATTTTTCAGAATTTGATCCTAGTGTGGGAAGCGATATGTTTCGAATTAGTAATCCTCCGCCTCTTCTTGCTGCTCCACTGATGGCAAGTTTGGATGTAAGTTAATGATTTAATCGATTAAACAACCGATTAGCGCACGGAAAAAAATTAAGATTTAATCGAAATTTTTCTTCCACTATTATCGATAGATTTTTGATCAAACATCGATGGAAGAAATAAGTAAAAAACAATTTCTTCTCACTGGATATTTGGAATATCTGTTAAAATCGCATTTCGGTTCACACAAGCCGAGATTAGAGATGAATAACGGTAAAAATTCAGATGGAACACCATTTTTAAATATTATCACACCATCTGATCCCACTCAAAGAGGTTCACAATTATCTCTTGTGTTCTCCATTCCATTGGCAAAAGTTCAAGAATCTCTACAAAAGAGAGGAATTGTGGTAAGTTGAAATTTGATTTAATTCACTGAAAATCTGAGTAACTGATGTTGAATTTTGATGATATCCTTTTCTCCTTTTTTTCAAGTGTGATGTTCGAACACCTAATGTAATGCGAGTATCACCGGCACCACTTTACAATTCATTTGTTGATGTATACAAATTTGTCAAAAATTTGGACCAAGTTTTGGAGGAAACCAGCAAATCAGTGGATCCAAGCTGTATACTGACAAATATAGCCACAGCAGAGGAAGCTCTTGCTAATGAATATTCAAATAACAATGATTGTGAATCGCCTATCAGCAGTTTCACATCCACTTCCGATTCAGAGCTAGATTCTAGTGAAGGAATAACGAGCTAAAATTTAGCTTAATATGCAATGAATTAATTGATAATTCTTGTTAAGTATTAGGCTTGTAAAACTATTTTTACGGTGTTCAACTCTGACCATTGGATTAGAATGTGTCCAACAAGTGGCTGTATGTATGAATCATGATAATGAGCTTAGCATGTCAATTAATTTTCACTGTCTTTTACTTTATCTCTCAATCTTGGTGATGTGAATGCAAATGCAAAATTTGGAAATATTTTTTGCCAATATCCACTTCATCATGAAGAAATGAAAGTTTCTCTCAGCTTCTTTGAAAGCGATAAAAAATGAAACAAAATGGAACAAAAAAATCGAACTTCTTTTCTTTAGCAACTTTTTCTTTTACAATATTAAAATATTTTGCACATCGAAACTTCTTTGGAAGAGAAAAAAAGAAATTTTTGCTTACGAAAATCAATATAAATCTATATATTCATACAATATTTTCAATTTGAACAATATTCATCCAATATCAACCATCTCAAGGTTATTCCGAGACATCATGTAAAATATGTTACCCATACTCAGAATATCTCTTCGATCTAAAGAGAAAAAAAAGAGTTGATTCATTCGTGATCTATCATTTTGGCCATGAATAATGGATAAATATCGATTAGGACTAGTGAAAGTTGTGTGAAAGAAGTTAGTGTGTTGATGACAATGATTCTTTGATAGTAGAAATACATATATATTCACATGGTATCGATTTATATTTCATGCTAAGAACATTCTATCTCATTCATTGTTTTCAAGATGGATATTGCCCGATAATAATAATGATAATAATAGTAATACCCAGATTCTGTTCTTATATTTATATAAATATATTGGCTGATAAAGAGAAGAAGAAAAAAAAGAATGTATACCGCATGGGCATTGTGTATTCATGGATGAATCGATATAATCATCAAACAAACTCAACTTAACTCACCTGAACTTATGCAAGTCTCACACAGTAATGATAACTATTCAAAATGTGATCATTACGAAAAAGCATGCAAAACATATCAAAATTGTGTGAATGTGTCTATGTGACTTTTATTTGCAAGAATATTTACAAGTGTGTGTGTGTGTGTGTGTGTGTGTGTGTGTGTGTGCTTAGACATGGACCCAAGGACAATTAATTTGGACTGTGAGATTAAGGATTAACAGATATGGAGAGAACCTTTCAAGTGACAATTTGTTATTTGTTCAGATGGCTTCTATTATCGAAGTATTTTTATCACTAAAGAGATATGGACTTGAAAATTATGATTTTCACTAATCACCAACTTTTTATCTTTTTCCATCTGTATATTTACTTGTTTGGTGACTAGCAAAAATAGATTTCATTATTTGTACAATATATTTTTGGTATTTTTGGTGATATTCATGGTATTTATGGTATTTTTAATTCTAATTTAAATTCCTCTCCCGGTAATTCTGCTCAAAATTAATGGTGAGAAAAGAAGTGATCCTCAGAGGATTGTGAAAGGTATGTGAGAAGAAAAAAAAATCAAATCAAATGAGTATAACAACTGATTAATCAAACAATCAGTTAAATGTATAAATATATATATATTGGTGTATACACACACGCTCACAAAATTGAGCAATTTGGTTTGGCAGATTGCAAAAGAGTTGAGCTGAACTAACTTCCGTTTGGTTTTCCGAATCAAAACCTCTTTTCATAATTTTATCATGGTACTTATTCCATGAGGTGAAGAATAAATCATGAGCTACAGTTGGATGATAGAAATTATTTAATCATTTGATATACACCAAAAAGTTCATGTTTCCAGTTGATAATTGTTTCTCTCCTCTCTCTTTCTCTTTCTCCTAGCAAATCATGATTATGACGATTACTTTACTCGATCAGTGGCAGATGTAACATTCATTTGTCAAAGAGATGACATCCACTCTTTTTTTCCATGGCTTACCATAGGCAACATTCACCAAAGTGATCGAGAAAAAGAGAAAAAGAAAGAGAAATAGGAAAAAAGAAAGAGAGAAAGAGAGGAAGACAGAGAGAAAGGTGGAAAATCAAAGTGATCAACAGTGATCAACGGATACAAGACAGACAAAAGTGGGAAAGAATAAAAAAAAGATGACAAAAAACACTTGATCCTCCATGGTGGACTAGTGGTGATTGTGATTTCTTCAAGAGAAAAAAAAGGTCTATAGACTTAATTATCATTATTATTATCATCTTCCAAGTGATAATGTATATCGTATAATTTTTGGTAAGTGGTGATTGGTATGTGTGTGTGTTCGATATCATTTATATTCAACAATGTGCGACATTTATCAATTTCGAGTTCATCATCAAGCTATTTATTCATCTTCCACCCTGTTCGATGATCTGAACATCTTGTTGAATGATGATGAGTAATCCCTTTTTTTTGCCATCACTTGGGCTCTGTTTCCAGCAACCTTTGTCTCTCAGTGTGATCAGTTGAGAATTTCGATTAACCAAGTGATCAGCAGCTAGCAACTTGTCGAATATATATATTTCAGGAAGAAGAACAACAATCTGTGGAATTGTTGAAACGTGTGTATGTATGAGGTTGTAAACTAGTGGTAGTGATCATAATTGAACATATTCTCTCTCTCTCTCTTCTCCTTTCTCTTTCTCTTTCACATATTGTTTAACAATGCCCGTCAAGATGAGCCTTGAAAATAAATCACAATCATAGGCCATCAAAAATGTTCACCCTATTTAGATGGTGATAATGATCGATGTCCTAGGTGCTCAATAGTCATCACATCACACATCTCACTCACCGAATCGTGATAATAAATGTAGTGTCTATGAGTGCCAATGTGTGTGATCTCAGCAAAAGTTTACTTGGGTGGCTTTCTTCCTTCAAGTCCCTGGATAAATTATATCACTAAAAATGTAACATTTAACTTGCTAACTTATCACTCTTGATGTCCTAAAATAATCGGTATCACACAATTATGATCATTGTTCCTACCATTCTATTTCTCTCTAACTCTACCAAATTCACTGTGTGAGGTGTCTAGGCCCTGAAAGAGAGAGAGAGAGAGAGAGAGAGAGAGAGAGAGAGAGAGAGAGAGAGAGATGACAAAACCTTCTAGTCACATTTGCATTATCTGTGCAAGAACTTTCCTCTCCATCGAAACTCTACTCTTCCTTAGGAGGAGAGAAGAATGATTATATGCATCTCATCTTCCATCAGCACCATAAACCTAGCATTCCATTCTATTATGTGTCTCCCCTTACAGTTCTGATTTACTCTCTCTCTCTCTCTCTCTCTCTCTCTCTCTCTCTCTCTCTCTCTCTTTCTCTTTCTCTCTCTCTTACTCTCTCTCTTACTCACTCACTTTTATCATCATCAATAGCCTCACAATCTTAATCTCATTGGCTAATGATGATGGGTAAATTGAGGGAGCGAAAATATTTTTTCTTCTCTCTGTCTCTCTCAGATATATTCCACCGATTCAGTTTGTTCGTGATTGATGTGTGTCTCTTCTGATTTCCACTGATAATTTGAAAGTTCATCAACTCACATTCAAACAATATGTAATATTGTTCCGGGTGTATGAAAAAAAACAACAAGAACGATTAGTGATCTTTTTTATCTGCATCCAATTTTTTTCCGTCAATCTATTTCCATAATCTGCACACACACACACACACACACACACAGAGCGAGATAATTTAATCGACAATTTTTTATCTAATTCTTTTTCTCTGGATCTTGTTTTTGTTTCTTCCTCTGCAGTTGCATCACTTGCAACTGTGTCCAGTGTGTGTGTTTGCACATCGGTGTGCTAGCCCATCCATCAATTGACCATAGTGGCTGACCAATGGGATGTCGTAAAAAGATGAATATCAATTCACCAAGTGATTCTGTTGTTGATATGAATCCAGAGGGTTGCGAAAATCAAGCAACACCTCAATCCGGTATACCACCGAGTCCTCGTCTCAATATCAGTCGTGTGGCATATTCTGTGAAAGAATTTCAAGATGAATTTGAAGTTGTTCCACCGGCAAAGCCTAGTGTCAAGGAGAAATGTCTTAAATCGGCTAAAAAAATGTTCTCATGTTCACCGACCAATTTTATACAAAAAAGAATACCATTCTTCGCTTGGGTACCAAAATACAATTTTCGAGAATACATAATCGCTGATTTAATAGCTGGAATAACTATCGCAGTATTTGTAGCACCACAATGTAAGTAAATATACACTCTCACACACTCATACAATACACATACTCACACACTCACACATTCACTAACATAAAAGTAGTAGTTAGACACACAAGTTGAGATAAATCATTTCCTATTCGCTGATTAACGCTTATTAAAGTGTACAATAATCAAATAATCACTTTTCTCTCTTACACACACAATACATGTATAACTTATATACCCTAGCATTTGGCGCCATGATATATATACACCATGAACGATATGCATGATTTCCACTGTATATATACGAATAGGCATAGAAGAATACCTCACAAACACATATATCTTAATAGATCATTTTTATTCTCTTCCAGGTATGGGATACAGTTTGATAGCCCATGTTCCACCGGTACACGGTTTGTATAGTGGCTTTTTTCCCACACTTGTGTACGCATTTTTGGGCACATCAAGACATTCCGCTGTGGGTGGCGAAGTGATGCTATCCGGAGTGATGACCGGTAATATTGTTTTACAAATATTAACCGAAAATGGTATGAGTTTACATGAGATTGAAAATCAGATACACGAATCCGGTCTTCCCGGGAGTGGAACATCAACATCAACATCCGAAAATGATAATAGCGATTACATAGTATCAGGAGGTGAGACAACAACAACTGAGGCCAAAATTGATGATGATCCACCGTCCAGTAATCATCCGATTTCAGATCTGAAAAGTGCCGATATAGCATCGGCCATTGGATTCATTATGGGCATTACATTTCCAATTATGAGCATTTTGAAGCTAGGATTTGTGAGCATATATTTGAGTGAACAATTTTTATCTGGATGTATCACAGCGGCATCAGTTTATGCGGTAGCATCGCAACTTCGTTACATGTTCGGTGTCCATTTGCCGTACAGAAGTGGCTACTTTGCGGTTGTTATGTCTTTTGTTGATGTTGGCCTACAGTGGAAACAAATCAATATCACCTGTGTGATCATTTCCATTGTGGCGATGGCAGTATTATTGTTATGTAAAATATATTTCAATCCATGGCTACTCAAAAAAAAGTATGGATTCAATTTTCCCATCGAGCTGATTGTGGTCATTTTTGGTACACTTTTCTCATATTTATTCAATTTTTCTCAAGTCTATGGAGTTCCAACGGTCGGCAAATTGCCTGCAGGGTAAGTTGGAAAAATATTTCAGTGTTTTTCATTATTTGTCCAATCTTTCGACTCACTTTTGGAATGTAATCATGAGATCGATATAAATGAATTCCTTAATTTTTTCGGTGATGATTAGAATTCCTCCTCCTCAAGTACCAAAAATGTCCGTCCTGAGAGCAGTTGGACTGCGAACAATTCCATGTATGCTATATAGTTTCACCATATCATTGTCCATTGGTAAGCTTTATGGTGCAAAGCATGGCTATGAAGTTGATCCAAATCAAGAATTGATTGCTCTTGGTGGCAGCAATATTCTGGGATCTATTTTCACCAGTATACCAGCTTCCGCATCTCTTCCTCGAAGTGCAACCCAAGAGGCGGCCGGTGGAAAGACTCAGGTAAATTATTTTTTGGAATATAAGATTTTTGATACTTTTTCGAGAATTTTGAGACTTATCGTTTTATTTCTCTCCAAAAAATGACAGATAACAAGTCTGGTCAATTGTGTTATCATGCTTTTTTTGCTTTTATATCTTAGTCCTCTGTTGAGTGATCTTCCAAACGTAAGTTTTTTTGCTTGAATTCAGACATGAAACTGATGATACTCGAAAGATTATGACAAATTGTACAGATAATTGAACCTTTCTCTCTGCATAGTGTATTTTGTCAGCTATCATCACCATTGCATTACGAAGTTTACTCGCCAAAGTGAGACAGTTTTACATTTATTGGAAAATTTCTAAAATTGATGCTGTAAGTGGAATCAAATAATCGTGAAAATCAATTATGTTGATCAATTCCATGTAAATTTTACCTTCAGTGTGTTTGGTTGGTTACGTTCTGTGCAATCATTGCTCTTGACATGGAATTAGGACTTTATCTAAGCCTTGCCTGGTCTCTACTGATACTCATTTACAAATCATCGAGGTTCGATTATTCATCAATTGCCATTGTTCTCTTCCTCTTTGATCAAAATCTAACAATATTTTCATCACCACAGGCCGAAAACTTACCTACTTGGCTCAGTCAATAAGTCAGATGTCTATGTTCCTCTCAACAAATTTATGGATGCAAAAGAGATGTCCGGAATTCGAATATATCAATTCTGTGGTCCTCTTCATTTTGCAAGTTTCGAGTATTTCAAAACTGATTTGCTCAAAAAAATAGGAATCAATATGAAGTAAGTCAATGGGAATTCTCAATTCTTTTATGAAGTTAGCTCAAATTCCTTCTCTCTCTTTCTCTCTTTCTTTCTTTCTTTCTTTTACTTTCTCTTTAATTTAGTGAGCTAATGGCTTTGAAAGAGAAAGATAATGAACGCAAAAGAAAAGAAACGCGTGCAATTCGTTCAATTGAAGATCGAATAGAGCCAAATTATGGTACCGTTTTACCATCATGGAGTTATTTGATCGAAAATTGCCGGATTGTCATCATAGACTGTTCAATGTTATCATATATCGATACGAGTGGTGTTGCTAGCCTCAAATCGTTGGCATCTGATTTCGAAAGTGTAGGAATCAAATTTTTCCTTGCCTCTTGTGCACCCCATGTGATCACAATGCTGTCCAAGGATCGATTCTTTTCAGTAATTGGACAAAATCATGTGTTCATCAGTGTTCATGATGCTGTTCTGGTTGCTCTCGGATACATGGAATCATACAGTAATAACAATCGATCCGCAGCCAGTCCATCAGATAGTCCGAGGCCGGTAGCAACTCTACGTCGAAATGGAACAAAAGAAAGGTATCGTCAATTGAATGACAGCTAGTCCATATTTTGTTTGCAAAAGGTTATAATCAAAATGTCTATTAATTATATATATATATTCGAATAAAAACCCAATTACTAGCCTCGATTGTTTTTCTATGAGATCAATTGCAAGGTCTCATTGTTTGTACAGCAATACATAAAATTTTATCGGGACAAACCTCACGTTTCCGGTGCTTTTAGAGATATATAAAAAATTTGTGAACTATATTTGAAAATCAATTACATTCCAGTATTCTTTTTGTTGAGTTTTTTTCTCATCTCTTCTAGTACATAATTATGCATAAAAAGGAACGATTACTTGCTCCCAAAGTTATACTAACTAATTTTTGCTTCACCTATTCATTTCTTGATGTAATGTGAGTTGTAGTAATAATTTTTATTGATAATCAACCCTAAATCCATAGAAAATTAAATATCTTTAAAACAAATGATAATTTCGCAAGTTTTTTCGGGCGTAAGATAGGAGTAAACTCATTCATCTTCATGATGAAAGGTGGAATGTGTATATCTCGTGTCTTTTATGACTCATATCAGTGGTAATTATTTATTGCATGTTTATCATTAATTTATGAGACTATTTTGATTTAGCTGATCACACAAGGAGTGTGATCTTATGAAGTATTTTATGGAGTATGAAGTGTCATGAAATCATTCAGATATCTTCATCATTCAAGTTTACTAACATAGTCAAACGTTCGTTCAAGTTTTTGCTCATCTACATGTGTCAATACAGGTAAGTTGTCTCAAAAAAGTGATCCATCGAGAGATCAATGATGAAACTTTCTATGATGTTAATCGGTTAATCTCAAAAAATTTTTTTTATCTGTACAAGTCTTTGGACATTGAGGTCGATATGATTCGGTTACTTGTGGATTAATGATCGTAAGTTTGCCTGAAATGCAATCTTCCTTGGCAACAGGAATTTTGAGCATTTCAAGACAGCAGTCATTGATTTTTTTGAATTTTTCTATCAATAAGTTAAGAATACAATCAAGAGATAATAGAAATTCACAAAAAATGGTCTGATTATCGACTATAAATCTTCCAACATATTCCATTATTTGCTCAAAGAATCTCATTTATTATAATTCAGAGAATTTTTCACTGAAAATAAGTTATTCTAACTCATCATCTTCTATTTACAGAATGTTCTAGATTTGAATGAATTTTGGTAAGAACCTTTGATTGATTGAGTTTCTCTATAAATATTTCCAAAAATTCTGGTTGAGCTCAATCCAAGAAATTGTAAATTTCATTTCCACTTGAAAATGCTGTCTCATGTATGTAGCTCACTGGGACTACATTGTTCTGGATCACTAATCAGCGTGATAATCGAGCTTCTCCAAAGATGATCACAGACACGAGCACATGATAATTTGTTAAAATGATTGATAACAGTTGAATAAGTTTTATGAGAGAGACTTGAACATCGCTGGCTCATAGTTCATGGAATGGAGATCATGATTGTGATGAATATAGATTTTTGAATATGTCACATTCTTTGAGTCATGTCCCACAGAACAATCAGGTGCACACCTAACATGGCTTTGATTTAGCCTTGAAAAGTTCCATCCTGATATGTTTAGAATTGAAAAAAAAATCATCACCACTTAGCTAAGCATTATCAGTTTGACTGTGAAAATTCAAGTGACAAATTATTGAATTGTAGTGAATGTTGTAGTTGAATATTTGAAAATCATGAATGAAGTTGATGTTGAGAACTATTCTTCGATTGATGAATGTTGAATGAAAACTTTCTCTCACACCTTCTAGGTATACACACCAAAACATACTGTAATCGTGTGAATTTTACCACTTTTTGAAGGTGGCAAAATACTTGCCCAATTTTACGATCAATTTGGAGGAGAAAATTAGATTTATCTGTTGATATGTTTTTCGTTAGAAACGAATTTTTACGCGATCAAATAAGATTATATTTTTTCTCCACCTAAGAAAAGAAAAAGTTATTCTGTGTGATATTCTCGAGTGTGATATTTTTGTATGAATAACTAAAAAATTAATTGCTGATTGTTCATCCAGACAAACTGGGCTAAGCTATACACATTTAGCATGGCTTGGCGGAAAAAGCTGGACATAAATTCTCGTGGAGCAACCATGATCGAAATGGATCGAAGTGTTGAGGTTGTCGAGCGACCATCGCGTAAATCTGAAACGACCTCAAATTTAAGGCTCAATATCAATCGGTTGGCCTATTCGGTGAAAGATTTCCATGAAGAATTCGAAGTTTCTCCAGCAAAAAAGCCCAACATGAAGGACAAATGTTTCCAATCGTTCAAAGACACATGCTGCTGTTCACCGATAAACTTTATCAAGAGACGGATTCCGATTCTTAATTGGTTGCCAAACTATAATTTGGAAAAATATCTTATCGCCGATATTATCGTTGGTATAACGATTGCTGTGTTTCAAGCTCCACAATGTAAGCTTCTCTCTCTCTCTCTGAATCGCAATTTCATGATTATTCTAATGCTCACGATTGACCACGGATTGATATTCCTGTTTCAGGTATGGGATATGCATTGATAGCTCATGTACCACCGATCCATGGACTTTATAGTGCCTTTTTTCCAACACTGGTGTACGCTCTTCTGGGCACAGCTTATCACTCGGCAATTGGTGGTGAAATTATGATGTCCGGTGTGATGACAGGGAACATAGTTCTCCAAGTATTCCAAGAGAATGGTATGAGTTTGATGGATATTGAGAAAAGTTCAAGTGGGAACAGTAATTTCAGTCACCATGGAACATCGACAGAACATTACAGCCCAACGATGCTCAATGGTGGACATCCGATACCAAATTTGATGCCGGCTGAGATCGCTTCTGCCATTGGATTTATAGCGGGAATCGTTTTCCTCATCATGCATGGCCTACGATTGGGTTTTATAAGTATTTTTCTAAGTGAACAATTTTTGAGTGGCTGTATAACGGCTGCCTCTGTTCATGCCTTTGCATCACATTTGAGATACTTATTTGGCGTTCATTTGCCGTATAGAAGTGGCTTTCTTACCGTAATTTACACTTTTCTTGATCTTTTCAAACAATGGCGAGAAATCAATGTCTATTGTGTTCTAATATCTTGCATTGCCATAACAATTCTCGCCACAAGTAAGGCCTATATCAATCCATGGCTATTGAAATTTCGCTATGGTGTCAATTTTCCCATAGAATTGATCGCTGTTATCATTGGCACTGCCCTGTCCAAACATTTCAATTTCAATGAGGTTTACCATGTGCCAGTGGTAGGTCCTCTCCCTGCTGGGTGAGTGTGGAGAAGATTGAGATATATTCTTTTACTCATTCAAATTGTAATCTTATATCATGTTGTTCCTTTATATTCCAGAATACCAACACCACACATTCCGAGATTTTCAGTGATGGAAGCTATAGGAATGCGAGTGGTTCCTTGTATGGTGTATGGTTTTACGATCACTTTGACAATTGGCAAGTTATATGGTGATAAGCATGGTTATGAAGTTGATCCAAATCAAGAACTTTTAGCTCTTGGAGCCAGTAATATTGCTGGCTCTGTTTTTACAAGTATTTCGGCTGCTGCTTCGGTACCAAGAGCGGCAACTCAAGAGGCAGCAGGCGGCAAAACTCAGGTAATATTTAAATTCTCATGATGAGATAAAAACTTTACTATATTCAATCGATTGAACCAATTCGAACTAATTTCAATCCAGATTGTCAGCTTTGTGAACTGTATTATTATGCTCTTCCTGATTCTGTACTTTGGGCCGATGTTAGCAGATCTTCCAAATGTGAGTAGATATTTTACTAAATGAAGAAGAAAAGAATATTCAATTGATAGATCTCTCTCTTCTAGTGTGTACTCTCTTCGATCATGGCTGTGGCATTGAGTACACTTTTGACCAAAGTTAGACAATTTTTCATCTATTGGAAAGCTTCCAAGGTCGATGGTGTAAGTAATCTCGGTTACTGGTTCAATTATTTACCTTATATTGATTATGATACTTCTTTAATTTCTATCACTCAAGTGCGTCTGGTTGTTCACATTCGTTGCCATCATTGTTTTCGACATGGAATTGGGTCTCTACTTGAGTTTAGCATGGTCTCTCTTGACATTGATCTATAAATCATCCAGGTTTGGTTCACGAATGAAACTACTATGCTAGATTGAATAATTCACACAGATTATTGCATATTTTGCAGGCCAAAAACTTATCTTCTAGGATCTGTGAATAAATCTGATGTATATGTACCGTTGAATAAGTTTATGGATGCCAAAGAATTTCCTGGAATCAAAATTTATCAGTACTGTGGACCGCTTCACTTTGCGAGTTTCGAGTTTTTCAAGACAGATATGTTCAAAAAAATTGGAATAGACATGAAGTCAGTTTGAACATTGTGAGACACTTATTTGAGAATGATAAAATTTTCATTTACTCTATCTAGCCAAGTATTGACCCTAAAGGAAAGAGAAAAAGAACGTCGTGTAAGACGTTTATCTCGTCCAGCTGGATTGAAAGACGAACAAATGGTTGACATTAGCACATGGAAACATTTGATTGAAAAGTGTCGAATTTTGATTATTGATTGCTCAATGCTCTCATATATCGATACAAGTGGCGTTGGTAGATTGAAAAGATTGACTGAAGATATTCAAAGTGTAGGAATGGAACTATTTCTGGCTGCCTGTGCACCACATGTGATTGATATGCTGACGAGATGCCATTTTTTCACCGAAATCGAAAAGAATCAAACATTCATAACGGTACATGATGCTTTTTTGGTTGCTTCAGATCATCTGGAGAAAAAGGGAATCCTATCAGTGAAAGATGCTGAAAATCGAAGTACAGAATCGGAAACTGTGCACCCAAATGGTTTGAAAATTTAAACTGAGACAATCAGATAATGATAATCCAAAGAACCATGATCAAGGGACTATTGATTTTCTCCCTAAGCTTGACAAAAACTTTTCATGATCGAAATTTTTGAATAGAATTAGCAGCATGAAATCAAATATGTATCAAAAATAAACGTACATGGAAAGTTTACTACTTCTACAAACCTGAAGATAGTCCGATTTTTTCCGAATTCATCGAATGCAATAATTCGTTGATGATTGAAAATTTATCAACTCACATCAATAAGAGATAAAAAATATTCTTCATCCAGCGTATATGAGCGTTGAAAATGTCTTTGACGAAATTTTTCGTCTTTATCGTACCGAATCAAGGAAGACAAGATTCGAAACTTAACAAATCAGAATCATTCCAAAATATAGGATCAAAAGGAAACAAGAGAGAAGACAGGTCCTCAAATCATGGTGAATAATTGATAGAAAGGACTAGCTTCTCCAAAAAAAATATTCGAAAATATGAAGGCGCTGATATTTTCAATTCGATAAAGACAAAAGTGATTCAAATAGGACTACTCTAATGAAATAATGTGAGCTCCTAGATACTGGTAAAACGTATATAATGATAATACAATCATCTATGCAAGTCCTCTCTTTTTCATCTCTTCCAGCATAAAAGCACCCATTTTGGCGGGTGATCTAGTAACAGCTACTCCTGCAGACTGGAGAGCTTCAATTTTTGCCTGAGCTCCACCTTTTCCACCAGAAATGATGGCACCTGCATGACCCATTCGACGACCTGGAGGTGCAGTCAAGCCAGCGATGAAAGAAACCACTGGTTTCGAATCAGAGCCTGAATTATGCTTCTTCAGATATTCAGAAGCCTGTTCTTCCGCATTTCCACCAATCTCACCGATGAGTATGATACCTGTGATGAGTTATTAAGTAGTGGTTTAGTTCAGTGGAATTGAATAAGAATGAGAAAACAACCTTTTGTCTCTGGATCATTGAGAAACACTTCCAAACAATCAATGAAGTCAGTTCCATTGAAAGGATCACCACCAATACCTATACACAATGATTGACCTAAGCCAACTTGAGTGGTTTGGTGAACGGCTTCATATGTGAGGGTACCAGAACGCGAAACGATACCAATCTTGCCCTTCTGATGGATGTGTCCCGGCATAATGCCTATCTTACACTCTCCAGGTTTGATGATTCCCGGACAGTTAGGACCGATAAGCCGTGTCTTATTTTGAGACATCAAAACTTGTCTTACTCGAACCATATCCAACTGAGGAATGCCTTCAGTGATGCAAACGACTAGAGGTATTTCGGCTTCAATGGCTTCTGTGATGGCTTTTGCAGCTCCAGGAGCAGGAACATAGATAACAGAGGCATTTGCACCAGTTTCTTTCATGGCCTATTGATGATAAGAAAGAAAGGGAGACAATATGATTATTATTTGATTGATTGATAAAAACCGTGGTGATAGACACTGACAATATGCACCACACTATCTATCATATGGGACTAAATGGTTCTATGATCTAATCATCACTCACCTCTCTCAAAGAACTAAATACAGGCAATTCTAGATGCGTTTGTCCACCTTTACCGGGCGAAACTCCACCAACAACTTTGGTTCCATATTCAATCGCTTGCTTACTATGGAAAGTTCCTTGTTTACCGGTGAAACCTTGGCATACCACTTTGGTGTCATTGCCTATTTTGAGATGTGATCTCGTCTGATTATATCCTTGCTTAACACTTTCTCCACCTAATCCACGAGCTGTGTGGATAGAGGAACAAGATGGGTAGAGAAAATGAATCAATAATTAATCCAAGAGATGGAAATATAATCTATTGTAATCGAAGAAGATGCTCCATGAGATGCCTTTGAGGTCGAGTTACTCAAGCAAATCATCATGCAATCGGAGAAAGCCAATACATTGCAATCAAAAGACATTGATGTCCACTAACTTACCAAGAGTAGGGGCAAAGCGAGTTAATCGAAGTGCTGTTGAAGTCATAATGGCCAATAATAATCTCGAACACACGAAAACAAAAGAAAATTCAAAACATATCACAACAACCACACATTTAAACACAAATGTTCATCAGATGATAAAAATGTCAACACCGAAAGTCATTTCAGAATATACATGTAAAGTAGAGGGCGAACAAGCAAGCTGCGTGCTGTTCATGCATGTGTCTAAACTTTTCTATTCGCTTTTTTTACCGTTATTCTGAATAACTTATTCATACCGATATATTCTAGTTTGATTAGCAGTCTATTGAAATTGAAGTGGGGTTTAATTCAGTCCAATCCAATAAATCAAAAATAATTAATTCTAGTTCATAGGATATCTAGTTTGCGCCTGTTGAACTTTTTCGCAAGGGAGTAAATTGGGTGACTTTCTTATTCAGTCTTATTTGTACATCTATGGCTATTAACTATGGCCATTGACTTTTTGTGGTTGTATTTTTTGCTTTCAATCGCTGATTGTCTTTTCGGTTAGTACTCAAGGTATCAGAGGTACCTAAGCGTTCGATAGGAAAGCAAAGTTTAAGGCTCAGAATTTGTATTTGATGGATCATTCAATTCCATCTCTCGCTCAGTGTATCTTTGAATGTGGAAGAATTCTGGGCTTGACGAGTATTCGGCTTAAGATATTGCGAGACGCGATTATCTGATTGAAAAAGAGAATTGGTGAGCTTGATAGTTTGGTTGCTTTATTCGTAATGAGAGGCAGATTATGAATCAATTTATTCCAAACCTTTGCAAGAGAGACTGTGAGTTTGCACTTTGAAGCAGATGATAAAGATCCCTTTTTACACAAAAAACGACTTAATATTGCGTAAAAATTACAGTTTTCAAACAAGAAAATGGCAAAAAACTTCACTTGAACATCAGTGAGTAGCTATCACAGTAATATATCAGCAAAAAAGAAAAAAGACTAAACATCAAGGAAATAGGAATAGAAAATATGAATATGATTGATTTCCTCATGGAAAAAAAGATTGAGAAAATAGGACATGTTGCTATTGATTGATTGTGAGCTTTGTGATTGAGATAAAACTATCTAGCCAATTGCGTTATCAAGGAAGCACACATTTCAAAAAAATCCATGACGTGATGGCACTGAGATTTATTCGAGTAAGGATCACTGGATGCACTACTTAGACTATTGATTTCACCTTCCTTACTTTCCTCGTTTTCTTCGCCGGTTGGTAATGACTTGAAGTCTAGAAGGTAACTTTTATAATCTACTTGGTAGAGTTGCAAACTCATTTTGACGTGACGACCTGTGACTGGATTCTTACGTCTAACCCTGACTTGAAATTGATTGACTACTTTCCAGTCCTATGAAAAAAGGAAAAATGTAATTGAAAAATGACAATTGAAAGCCATGAAAAACTTACGAAATCGAGTGCTTTCATAGCACGGAAAACTTCATTCATTATATCCTGAGGACGGCTTTGAGATCTTATTCCTAAGGAGAAGATAGTATATAGTATATAGTTCTTCGTCAAACAAAAAATATCGAGCTAAATTTCTATAAATTCATTCTTCAGTCCTTATTATACCATAAAGCACCGTGAACAGTCTGAAAATTCATCTTACCAAGATGCCACTTTGCTTTTTTCACAGGCTGCTTGGCTCTTTCAGAGGTACTACTTCCACAGCTATACACTCTTTGGCGACTAGTACTAGGAGCACTCAGTCTATTAGGACTTTCAGCTAATAGAGATGGAGGAGGAGGACTTGAGGCGACGTAAAAATCTTTGATGTCCAGCTTAGAAGTTTCGCTCTCTATCCTTTTGTTATCAATGATTAAATTATAGGCGATTGCCAATTGATCGTGAGGATCCTTGCTGAGTAGAGCGCCATGAACTTCTTTATCAAGAACACCAAATTTCTGGTAAGAGAATAAAATCATTTACACATTTGTTTTCCCTTGTCTCATGATTGATGTCACATACCTCACAAACTTCAGCAACAGCATCCATATCAATAATTGAGGCATCGGATTCAGTTACTGGAGGGAAAAGATAGCCAGGCAGATCTTTTTTGAACCATTCGTGGTTTCTATAGCGAAAAAGAACAGCAATCATGATTTGAACAACGATTGAAAATCTGGATATTACTTAATATCTTCCATGGCTGCTCTCTTCATGGGATCGACTTGGAGCATATGAACCAAGAGATCAATAGCAGATTTGTTGAGATAGTCAGGTATGTTGAAATTACCAGCTGAGGAATGCAAAAATCCGATATATTTTCAAAGTTGTTAGATTAAACACTGGATACTTACATCGAATTTTGCGAAAAAGTGTTGGAACATGATCATCATCAAATGGAAGCTAAAATAATCAAGAAATAATGATCAGCAAAAGAGAGATAGAGAGATGAAAAATAGATCAGCAACAAAGATTAAGATTTGATCATTTATCTTAGAACACTTACAGTTCCGCATAATAAGGCATATAGAATTACACCAGCACTCCAAATATCCACCTCTGGTCCAGCATAGAGTTTACCTGAGATAACCTCAGGGGCTGCATAATTGGGTGAGCCGCAACTAGTTTTCAAAAATTCACCATCCATCATAATATTGGAGAGACCAAAATCAGCAATTTTGACACAAGAATTGGAATCCAGGAGTAAATTTTCTGGCTTTAAATCTCTATGCACCACCATATGTCGATGACAATAGTCAACACCTGAGATGATCTGTTGAAAAAAGCGTCTAGCCTCTGATTCTTTCAATTTTCCATGATTTACAATGTAATCGAACAATTCTCCTCCGGACACATATTCCATGATCATGAAAATGTCGGTTGGTGTGCTTATGACTTGGTACCTTTCGGTAAAATGAGATAGAGATTATGACAATGAGAATAAAAACAAACAACAAAAAATAACATCATTTTTCAAATTTTTCTCACAATTTAATGATGTGTGGATGACGAAATAATTTCAAGTTTTGAATTTCACGTCTGATTTTGTTGACTACATCAAGATGCTTAATTTTTTCACGATTAAGAATTTTGACCGCCACTTTATGACCAGTAAGTTGATGAGTGGCAGCTAACCAAAAAGAAGATGAAAAAAAACACACAAAGAAAAAGATGTGGATTAAAATTTTTCCCTAGCCTCATGGCAAAAAGAAAATACTCACTTTTAACCTTACCAAAAGTTCCCACACCAAGAGTTTCACCCAAAATATAATGACCAATCTTGATTAACGGCTGATTGGCCGATGATGATGAAGATGATGATGGATGATGATTAGAATCACTTGAGCTACCTCGATTGGACATGCTGGAGCTTCTACCCCGATGAGCCATGGTAGCACGATTATTCGGAAATTTACCTGATTACAAGTGTGAGAGAGAGAGCAAAAAAAGAATGCAAATTGTGAAAAAAATCCCTCTCTCTCTCCACACACACACACAAACACACTTAAAAAATGATCATTTCATCACCATCAACCATCAATCCAATCATCGAACACAAAATTTTCAAATCAACAACAACTATCAAGCCAATGTGTGTCTGAAAAATGTTCAATGTTGATCATGATCATCATGTTCACACACACACAATGTTGACAAACACTCTGCGCAAGATCATGTTGTTGGATTCATGGCAAAGTCTCTCGATTCTCTTTGAACAGAAAAAAACTGATGATGCTGATGATCTACGTGATCAAGACTTCGTGGCAATGTCAATGAAACCTTATTAAATGAGGCATATTTTCACTGTTAGATGTTAATCTCTATTTTTCTTTCTTTCTTTCTCACTCTCTCTTGATGTTATGTCATTGTAAGATGTTCTATTGATGGCTGACGGCGGTGAGAAGATTGTTAAGATTATGGAGACTACATATGAATATGACGAAATATTTTTCTCTCTCACGTAGTTGGGTTAGTTGAGGAAAAATTTTGATTGTAATAATTATTGTGGGAAAATGATAGTGGAAAATTTTTTTCTCTTTTCAGTGGTCTAGGGGAGATGAAAGAGTTTTCGATGGATCATTATTATAAGTATTGAAGGGTTTTGATGACTGTTAAACTGGTCGATTTCAATTCATGAGCAGAGTGTCAAGTTTTTTCCCTTTTTTCGCTCCTCAACGATTAGTAACAACAACAACAACAAATTGGTTGCGAATATTTAACATTGATTCATACCTCTCTTGAATTTCATCATGTAGTGGAGGATGAACACCGTAATTAAATGAATAATAGCGTGGAATATGTAATTTTGAACATGATTGATATTGTTTTATCATTATTCATTTAAAATTGAGGGGGCACACAAAAACACAGCAAAAATTGTTGTTGCATGAATGAGAATCAAAAATAGATTGCGGTTAAAAATGGTTGGCACAAATTCAATATGAATTTTATTTTTTCTCTCTCTTTCTCAAAAGTTTACTAGTTTCTTGAGCGCATGAAGACATCTCCACTTGTCAGGAATGTAAAATGGTTCCATTACATGAGGAAAAGGAGTATCGAAACCAGTAACACGACTGATTGGTGCCTCAAGATTAAGGAAACATTCATTCTGAATGGTCGCCGCAATTTCAGCACCAAATCCGGCAGTTAGCGGTGCCTCATGAGCAATCAACAGTCGGCCAGTCTTTTTGACCGAATTTTTCACTGTCTCCTTGTCCCAAGGCAAAATGGTTTGCAAATCGATAAGCTCACAGGAAACGTTGAGAGTGTCTTGTGCCATTTGACAAACTTCATGGAGAACATGTACCTGAGTTCCCCATCCGAGTAATGTCACATCATCACCTTCCACAATAATGTCCGCTTTGGAGAGAGGTATTTTGTATGGTTTCAGGGGGACCTGTTCCACAGCCGTTCGATACAAAATTTTGGGCTCAAAAAAAACACATGGATTATTGTCCTCAATACAACTGGACAGAAGACCTTTGGCTTGTATTGGTCCACGAGGAATGACTACTTTGATACCCGGAATGTGTGCAAAAAAAGATTCAACCATTTGAGAATGATACAGTGCACCATGTCCAACTGCTCCACATGGGGCCCGTATGGTTAGAGATCCACAATCAAATTGATTACCACAACGATAACGAAATTTGGCAGCTATCAAGAAAGTGAAAATAAATTCATACATACATAAATTTTCTTAAATGATATTTACATGTGTACACAGTGTAGTATGGTACACTTTGCATTTACCTTCATTGGTTATCTGATCAAATGCTGGAAAGATATAATCAGCGAATTGAATTTCAGCAATTGCTCTGGCACCAGCCACAGCCATACCAATGCCAAAACCAACAATTCCCTGTTCACATAGTGGTGTATTGAATACACGATTACGTCCATATTTATCTTGTAAGCCAACTGTACACCGAAATACACCACCAAAAGCAACATCTTCCCCAAAAATGAATGTTGATGAATCTGAATCCAATGCGATGTCAAGTGCATTGTTAATTGCTTGAAAAAGATTCATCCGATTAGTTTCACCCTCTGATGCGGCCACAGTGTCCGGATAATGATTAAAATGAACCGCAGTTCGACGGTGTAAATTTTTCAAAACAATCAAATCGTTCTTCTTCAACAAACATCGTCCCAATTGTCGTAAACTTATCATCATTATTACACCACCACTTGGATTCCTGAGATTCTTGACACCCAAAATTAACAATAATTAACGAGAAACAAAAAAACCAAACCAAACCAAACCAAACCAAACAGAGAGAAAAACCGTTTCACATGGCCATTGCTAAAGGCAAAAATGATGGTAAAAAAGACTATTCCAATTAAACCTGTTTGCTGATGACGACAAGTTTTAACCACTTCATCAGGTAAAAAGAGCTGTAGATGGCGAGCTAAGGCTCATCAGTTGATTTGGTTCGAATAATCGGAATTGAAATGATCATGATTCTTTTTGATGAGCATAATTAGTTAACGATGGATTCATGATTTATTTGATTATTGTACGATTTTGCTTGATGAAACTTTACTGGTGGAAAGGTGGACTATACTTTGCATTTGATTGATTCCGGAAAAATTTTACTCAATCGAATTGATTTACTTATCATCAATGCAAAGTTTTCCGCTCTTGTAAATGCTGATGAGTAGTATTAGCCATGGAAATTAGTATTTCTTCCCAGAAATCTGTGTGTATTCAATTGAATATTTAACATCAGCGAAACGAACACACACATATATCGGCAAATCATGATGTCCTTGCCACAGATCTTAACGATGATTCTTTTCTCCTCCTACCACTTCATGATGATCATCTTCACTGTCAAACCTAACTTTCCGCAAACTTGATAACAAGAATCAATGTTCATCATGCAACCGGTTACATCATTTTATAATGATCAATCGCTTGCGAAAGAAGTTCTCAAAAGCTTTCTTGTTATAATCTTCTGGTGTATTGGATAGGAAAACTTATTTACTCCGAAAAATTATGTCAAGTGATGTGTTATAATTGATAATTTAACAGCTCAATAAGTATCACCACAATAGTTTCCAAAAGTTGGACTAATTTAAATAGATATTATATTCATGTTTTCATCAATCATTTTCATCTTAATTTCATTCGCGCTCATCACATTTCATCAGGTAAACAGTATGTATATAAACACATAGTAACGTAGTGAAAAAAAAACTTGTCCAACTTGTTAAACAATTTTTTTCGGTTGTTTACTTTGATAACATTATCAGAAACTTTAATTTCTAATCATTTTTAGTCGATTTTCTTTCATTTTTCATCAACACATGAAACTTAAAGTAATGAAATAATGTGATAGAATTTAGTTATCTAAGTAATTCACCGTATATTTCACAATCAATATCATCTCTAAATTGGGTAAATTAATTTTGACTCTCATCTTGTTGACCAGTCAACTCCGGTAAATCATACCTCAAGTGGTAATGGCACTCTACTTATCAATGGATCGATTATATCAACTAGATCACTTTCAAGTCGTACTCCAAAAGGTAGTGGCACCATTGTGATTGAGGATACGGAAGATGATCCATATAACAAGAGAACAATTGATATTACCAAAAAAGCATGTGGAAACATTAATACTATCCGTATTTCGGATGGAGAGGAAGCTGATCCCAATCAATGGCTATGGATGGCAGCCTTAATCAGTCGAACGGGCAATCAAACTTTTTGTGGTGCAACTTTGATATCAGAACGATATCTGGTCACTGCTGCTCATTGTGTTATCAAGTGAGTGACCACTGATCAGTTATGGTTAAATTGAGTAAATGAGGCTAAAAAATTTTCTACATTCTTACGATATTTTCTTTTGCCCACCTCAGACGATTGCCCTCAGAAATGTTGGTTCGATTAGGTGCATACGATTTTTCAGACAACGCAGACCCAAATGCCAAAGACTATAGAGTAAAAAATTTTCGAATTCATGGTGGTTATGATTCTAGGAGTCAAAGAAATGATATAGCCATCATTACACTCAAGGAAAAAGTTCCAACAACATCAGGAGCAGTACGGCCGATCTGTTTACCGGAGACAGGAAGAACTTTTTTCGGCAAGAAAGCAATTGTCGCTGGATGGGGTGCCAGAGATTACGGTAAATATATTATCAATGAAACAGTGTATACGGGTTATCATATTGGTGATAAAATTCATTTTCAGCTGGATCTGCTTCCAAAAAATTACGACAAGTTTCAGTACCGATTTGGAACGATACTGCTTGCCAGTCTTCCTACAATCTAGAGTTCATTAACGATGTATACTGTGCTGGATATCCGGAAGGAGGTCGAGATGCATGTCAAGGTGATAGTGGTGGGCCATTGATGCTACAAGGTGCCGAAGCAAGATGGCAATTGGTTGGAATAGTTTCATTTGGATTTCAGTGTGGTCAACCCAATTTTCCAGGGGTTTACACACGTGTTTCCAGCTATCTGGATTGGATTGCTCAAGAGACAGGGGATTTCATTTCTGCTAATTCGGGTAGTGAACAACCAGTCAAGCCTCCACCAGCACCACCAGAACCATCTGAGCCATCTTATGAAGAAGAATCTATAGAATCAATAATGGATAAGCTCAAAGAGAAAGGAAAAGCATTGAAAAAGTTTTATGGGACAATCTTCAATGGTAAAATTGAGACGAAAAGGCTTCTCGATCGATATTCAACTATCATTGAATCTAGTCGACCTTCATCAGCTGAAATTGAACTTATAAGTCGACAAATTGATGAGATGATCAAACCACCATCATGGTTCATGAGGGGAACTGAATTATGTTTTCAATGGACCTCTAATGGTCATCGTAAGTTTTTCATTACCTATCATGATGTATCCAAGTTTCTAGAATCAAATTTCAATCCTATGCAGGCCAATGTTATGCCAAAGATGACACTCTTTGTGCTCCAACGAATTCGTTCACGGATCCGTTCAATGATAACACTGACGGAAAAGGAAGCTGCAAAATGAAATGGGCTATAAAGAATAGATCTGCCAATGAATGGTTCAAGAAAGTTGAAATCTGTAGACAATGGTACTCTGATGGTGATTCTAATGACATGAAGCAGTGTAATGGAGGAAAAAACAAAATTAAGTGTGCAAAATTGGGCAATTATACGGATAATTATATCGATTCTACTGGTGGATCAAATAATCATGGATGTCAACTCTCTTGGTCGCTGAAAGTTCCCGACACCGCTCCAGTTTGGGGCAGAAATCTTGGAATTTGTGTTATATATCTCGGTGACAGTGAGCAGTGTAGCTCAGGAAGTTCCAAATCAACTATGTGTGCATTTGCTAATAAATGGACTGAATATTATCGGGATAACACCAATGCTAAACCTGGTGGATGTCAGTTATCATGGGGAATATTCACTGCCGATAAAATAAGATGACATATCATACTACATCATGTATAATACATCGTTTGCGCTTGTTTTTTTACACCTTTTTTCAATTTTTTCAATACCATTCACACCTTCAAATCCGAATCATATTTTATTTCATTTAAAATTTCATCCTGATGAAAGTACATTGTTTTGTTTCCATGAGTTTGGTGATGAATTGTTTCTTAACGGCTAAGTTGATCGAACTTTTCTCAAAGAAATTTTGAGGATTGAGAATCTTCTAAAGACATGATCAAAATATGCCCTTTTCTACCAGATTCAAATTTCAAATGATCTTTGTCCAATGAAAATATGAAACTTACAGTTCTAAAGAGGATAGTTTTCTTGATAAATGGTCATTTCATAACCTAAATTAAAAAAAGCTTTAGATATATGGATTAATTTAATGATTATAAATTGTCTCACAGTCGGTCAATTAGATGAGATTGAATTTCCAATTGAAAGTCTCCATTAAAGGTAATCATCAATCTCAGAAAATTTCTCTGTCATCAAGTGCACGAATCATCAGACGATCACAATGCGTTGGCAGAACAGCATTTGAGATATTTATCAACCATGAATCGATCGGAGACAAAATTTTCCCTTTGAAAGCCTTGAAAACTCAATGTTTATCAGACAAGAGCATGTCAATTGTGTTCCAAGCAAGAATGATGAATGATGATCACACATGATGTACTTTTCATGTCCAATTTTTATGCCCAATCATTCACCAACTTCACAACAAGTTTTGAAGATTTCAACGCATGATTAGAAAGTTCAAACATCTTACCGTAATCCGAATCAGGGACATTAAGTTTAGCCTATTCTCGGTGCAAAGTTAGTTCACAATTTTTATTGGACACTCTGGTTAACCAATGAGCGAAGTGAAATAATAAAGACAGAGTTTTAAGATTTACACGCCAAGTATTCATTCTGTTCATTGACAGCTAAAGTTTGTGAAAAAGTTTCGACACTGTGAAAAGTTACAATGAATCAAAAATTCAATTCATCTACTACACCTTCCATGGTTCTTGAGAATAAAGATTTGACTGGTAAAGTGGCCATCGTGACTGGTGGTAATTGTGGTATTGGTTTTGAAACTGTCAAAGCTCTCGCCTTTCATGGTGCCAAAGTGTATCTTGCTTGTCGTGACTTGGATCGTGCAAACTCAGCCATTGAGGTGTTGAGGCAAGAAAAGGTAAGCAATCAACATCAACTACTAGCTTTAGAATGAACTAAATGAAAACTTTGTGATCTCAACTTTTCAGCCAAAAGTCAAGATCATTGTAATGAAGTGTGATTTATCAAGCTTGAATAGTGTGGAAAAATTTGCAAAAGATTTCATCCAACGAGAAAAGTAAGATCAAATAATAATATAGATAATAGCTAAATACTAATTAAGTAACTCATTTTCAGAAAATTGCACATGTTGATTTGTAATGCCGGAATAATGGCTGCTCCCCATGCAATAACAGAAGATGGCTTCGAACAAACATTCCAAGTTAATTACCTGGCTCATGTATATTTGATCCAGTTGCTTCAAGATATTCTGATTGCTTCGGCACCATCCAGAATAGTTCTCGTATCTTCAGAACTTCATCGAGCAAGTTCGATTACAAGAAATAATATTAGTGCAGAATATCTTTCACCACCTTCTTCATCATTTACCCACTCTTTTATGGCTTACAATGATTCAAAATTGTGCATGAATCTTGTTACTCGTCGTTTGGCTGATATGTATCGGGATTCAAATGTTTCCGTATATTGTCTTCATCCAGGTGGAGTGGATACAAATCTCTTTCGTTATCGATGGTATTTGAATTTTTTCACTTACTTGGCGAAATTCTTCATAAAAACAGCGGTAAGTTTAACATTTGAACAGTGTTTCGAGACCAATTTTACAATATCATATAACCATCCTAGGAACAAGGAGCAGCAACATCGGTTTATTGTGCTACTGCCGATGGATTGGAGAACAAATCTGGTACATACTATGATAATTGTACTGAATGTAAACCCTCTTACAGAACTGAAGACAAAGAACTTGTCGAAGCTCTCTGGAAAATAACTCAGGATATGCTTGCTGATCGAGTTGGTGGTCATCAATTATCTAAGGAAGACCATCTGATATTGAACTAATAACTTAGTAAGAATCTCTTTTCCCTTTAGTAGCCGATAGCTTGATGAATATTCAATTGGTCCATAAAACTTCTCAATCTCAATTCCATAATTTCGAAAGGAATTTCTCATAGTTAGGGACTGCTAATAGAATCTCTCTAGAATAGTCTTAATTCATGATAGGGAGCAGTCCCTCATCAACCATAAGTTGCGTTATGTAAGATAACTTTTATTTGAACAACGAGGTATCAATATCATTGCTTCCTTTATCAAATTTCATGTCTTTCCATCTCTCAAATATCAGTTGGATAAGTGAATAATAATTATGGTAGCTCAAATTCCAAAGCAAATAAAATGTGACCTCATACTTTTTCCCTTACCCAAATTCATTCAATCCAAAACTTCACATCCGGTTCGCTAGTGAAACTCATGGTATGAGTCGGAAACTTTTAACAACCTGATACAATCCAAGGACATGAAACTTTTTGGCCTCTTTACTGAGTGCATCGTTGAGTGTGTTTAGAGTACAAGTTGCTATCTCGTTGAGCTAGTCAGCTGATGGAGAGAAAAAGAGAGAGAGAGAAAGTGAGCTCAATTTATTATTGTGAATAGAGAGAAGATGCTGATCAGGGCTCAGAATTCATAGTAGATTCATGAGAAACAGAGGACAGTGACAGAGGAAAAGAATAGTGTGAAGTATCGAAAAGTTTGAAAACTAATATGAATCAAATATTCAATTCGTCTTATGTACCTTCTATGGTTCTTGGTGGTAAGGATCTCACTGGTAAAGTGGCCATCGTGACCGGTGGTAATTGTGGTATCGGTTATGAAACTGTTAAGGCGCTAGCTTTTCATGGTGCCAAAGTGTATGTTGCTTGTCGTGACTTGGATCGTGCCAACTCAGCCATTGATGTGTTGAGGCAAGAAAAGGTAAGTGATCAACATTAATCAGTGCAATTGTTTATACTCTAGTTGATGATCTCGAGTGATTAAACTTTGTAAATTTCTCTTGCCAGCCAACGGCTCAGATCATTGTGATGAAGTGTGACCTATTGAGTTTGAATAGTGTTGAGCAGTTTGCAAGAGATTTCATCGAACGGAGAGAGTAAGTCGAAATCTGAATGCTGCATCTAGTGTTCAATGCTAATTGAGTTCATAATTTTCAGAAAATTACATATGCTGATCTGTAATGCTGGTATATTCGCTGCTCCATATAAGATAACTGAAGATGGTTTTGAGCAAACTTTCCAAGTAAATTATTTGGCTCACATGTATTTGATTGACTTGCTCGAAGACATTATCATTTCCTCAGCACCATCGAGAATAATTCTTCTCTCCTCTTTCATACATCACAAAAGCTACCTGTCTCGAGATAACATTAGTGAAGAATATCTTTCACCATCAACTTCTCGAGGTTTTGTATCCACGATGAGTTATAGTGATTCCAAATTATGTATGATATTGGCAGGAAAATTTTTGGCTGAAAAATATCGAAATTCGGGTGTCACAGTGTATTCTGTGAATCCAGGATTTGTGGTCACCAACATACAGAGAAATTTTTGGCTCTATCGGATATGGTTTTTTATGATCAGTCCATTCATGAAATCAGCTGTAAGTCTAAGCCTAATTTCTGGTAAAATTTGATCACCATTAATGTTTCACTCATTTTCCTAGGAACAAGGAGCTGCAACCACTGTTTACTGTGCCACAGCTGATGAATTGGAAAATCAGTCTGGTGATTATTACAGTGATTGTGCTGAATGTGAGCCAGCACCGAAAACACAAGACAAACAATTTGTGGACAATCTTAAGAGGATAACTCAAAAAATGCTATCTAAACGAACTGGAATTCATCAATCATGAGTTGAGTTATAAATGAGCAGTCACCGGAAGTTGTCTAATGAATGATTCTTTTCCAACTAAAGTAATCTCATGGCATCAAGATGTTCATTTTTCCATTGCATCAGGTGAAAATTGAAATTGATAATCTCTCAACAATATTTTTCATCTAAGAATGCTTATTTTTCTATGTCAAAACCCTTACTCGAGTATACAACTTTTAGCAAGGTATATTTTATCTTATAAAAGTGAGAATATTTTCATGAATCTCAATAAATTTTCTTATTATTTTTCAATTTCTTGAGAATCAATTTTAAAGATCAGTATCCTTACAAAGAATAGAAAGCTGAATACTTCTTCCAAGGACATACATGTATCTTCCATTTAGCATTGAATGTACTGCTGAATTACCACACAATCTCAGCCCCGGAAATCTGGTGTTTTTCTGAATTGAGTTAAAAATAAGGAAATTGACTGAAAAAATCTATCGACTATAACTATCTGTTCAATAAGTAAACATTTAGTGAAAAAATATTGCTACATTGTAATGTCAAACAAGTACGTATAGCTGCTGTCTGTGCGTGATATTCTTACGTAATTCAATTCATGATCGACTTCCTTGACTTGTAAGATGAAAGTTCACTCATGATTTCAGAAAATTTTTACCTGTAAAAATAAACTTCAGAAATTTTAATGGATAAATAAGGATAAAAAACATCTAGTAAATTTTAGTCGCGAGATTCAGTTTTTAGAACGAGTTTTTTTTGTATTGACTTTCCTGTAAACAGTTCAATTAATTGTGAGGAAATGTTACCCAGATCTATGTTATTTGACCTTTCAAAAGGTTACCATCCAGAATGGACCTTCCTCTGGGAAATTAGTACCTATTAGTATCTATTAACAATATTTGGATTGTTCTCAAGAAGCTGTGGCTATTATTCAAATACATTACAAAACTAAAAACTGAAACTAATGATACTCCTTTCGATGGCTGATCTGAACAATCAGTCAACTTGTCAGTATGAATAAAAAAATGAATATGAATAAAACATAAGACAAACTGTTGATACTCAGCCACAAGAGAAAAAATATTCACCGAACAAGATGAAATACATCAATGCTAAATTGACAATCAAAAAGAACTATCCAAAAGTTTTTCACCTCTTTACATAAGATACACTCGAACATAACTAACTGACAAACCTGTCGTTCGACCATAAATACTGCGTGTACAAAATAGTGTTGAATGAACCAGGAACAAGGAAGCTGATTGAAAGAAAAAAAATCGATCCATTGTAATTATCACAGATAATTTATCAGATAATGGCTCGATACATATGCAACACGTTAGCATTCACAGCATATACCATATACTGTACTTTAGATCATACAAACATCGTTCTTGTTGTCAAACATACACGCACACACAGCTGATCTGTTAACTTGAGCGTAAAAAGCTTGCGTGATTCTGTACAATTGATGATGATAAACCTTGTTGAGAAGATGAAGGACATCCGCACTGGTGGTTAGTAGAGTTTTGTTTGATGAATGTTTAATGTTGTTTTCATTTTGTGGTTGAATGATTAAATTGGTGTAGTGATCAATTTGATACTGTTGGATGTGAAATTCATCATTTTTGGTTAGGTAGCATAAGAACTGTGTCTCCAAAAATAGATAACAAAGATTGGATTTGTTGTTGAATGTTTCATCTGTTGAAAAGAATAACACATAGTAGAGTAGTCATGAGTCGAAAATTTAATTCATCAACCACAGCATCAATGGTGGTGGAAGGTAAAGATTTATCTAATATGGTAGCTCTGGTTACCGGTGGTAATTGTGGTATTGGTTATGAAACTGTTAAAGCTCTCGCTTTTCATGGCGCGAAAGTATTTGTGGCATGTCGAGACATGGATCGAGCAAACTCAGCCATTGATGTATTGAGAAAGGAAAAGGTAAAGATCAAAAGAGAAGATGAAAAACTCGTAACATTATTATTAATTTTTGTATATTCTTTTATCATATCTATTTTAAGCCTACAGCCCAAATAACGGTTATGAAATGCGATCTGTCGAGTTTGAATAGTGTTGAGCAATTTGCTAAGGAATTTATTAACAAGAAAGAGTAAGTTTAATGATTGAAAAGTTTTTATTGAATAAAAAATAATGGAAAGTTCTTCATTCTCCTTGCAGAAAACTGAATACTCTCATCTGTAATGCGGCTGTTTTTGGTCATCCTCATAAAATCACTGAAGATGGTTACGAAACAACGTTCCAGGTCAACTACTTGTCCCACGTGTATTTGATACACTTACTGCGTGATACGCTTGTTGCCTCGGCACCATCTAGAATAGTTCTCGTATCTTCTGATCTTCATCAAAAAAGCTCAATTACTAGAGAAAATATTAGTGCTGAATATCTTTCACCACCTTCTTCGAAACGTTTTTCACCTCTAATGGCTTACAACGATTCAAAGTTGTGCATGAATTTGGTTGCACGTCGTCTGGCTGATATGTATCGAGAGTCAAATGTTTCCGTTCATTGTCTTCATCCAGGTCTGGTTTATACAAATATTCAGCGTCATTGGTGGGGTTATCGATTAACTTTTTTCCTATCAAAACTTTTCATAAAAACAGCGGTAAGCCTAACAATCGAACAGTATTCCAGAATCATTCTCACACTATTTTCCATCTCAGGAACAAGGAGCAGCAACGTCCGTTTATTGTGCTACTGCAGAAGGATTGGAGAATAAATCTGGTGCCTACTACAATAACTGTGCTGAGTATAAGCCATCAGCAAAAGCTGAAGATGAACAGCTTGTTGATGCTCTCTGGAAGATAACTCAAGAAATGCTTTCTAAAAGACTTGAAAAATGAATTCCTTCACTCAGAGAAAACTTTCTCTCACACACTCAGAATAACATTTTATGGTCTCGGTAATTGTTTTTTAATGTCCTTCAATGCATGTAATGGTAAGGTTATCTTCAGTAAATGTTTTTTTCTAAAAAATTCTTGAATAATTGCCTCTCTTGTTCTGTTCAATCCTGCCATTGCATTTTATCTATTTTTTGAATGAAGAGGTATCCTCAATTATCAAGGGAAGATCCGAGTTTTCCTTCTCTCAAATTCCAATCATTCGATCATAAAATCTTGCCTCAATCTTGTGAAGTAATTTTGTTTCGTAAAACTTGAAAAGAATTCACCCAATTCGAACCCAGAGTCCCTTCAGCCTACGAATTTCTAACCAACATTCGATCATCGTTGATCGTTTTTCCTCAGTTACTTCCGATTAGGATCTAGTTGAGAAAGGATCCGCGATTTCTCTTCGAATGTAATCAAATCGCTAAAAAGGTTCATGAACTGTAAACTTCCGGCAAACAAGTTCACAAAATAATGCAATCAAACGGAAAATAATTTACCAAAAACGCACTCCAACTCTGGCTGCTTGTTATCATAATAACTGTACTTGCGCGTGAAAAGTGCTTACTCAATGCACTTGGTATTGAGAATAGTAGTGATTGGCCTAAACATTGTGCAGACCCGAAGGACGCTTGCACTTGGGGTCCGACTTACACTAGTACCATTTTTTTGTGGGACTCTCATGGTGAGAGAGAGAACACGGTAGTTGATGAAGAAAGTTAAAGAAACTGAGTTAAGTACATCATCATCCGAGTGATCAAATTTCAAGGCTGATGACATGCTCTTTTCAAAACTTTCTATCATCAAAGACTTAAGTTCATTCAAGACATTCGATTTGAGTTCTGAAGAGTTGTATATTTGTGTATGTGTATGCGAAGAAGAAAAGTGAAGATGAGTCGAAAATACAATTCATCAACAAAACCATCACAAATTTTGGCGGGTAAAGATCTGACTGGCAAAGTGGCAATTGTTACAGGTGGAAATGGTAAGTTAAATGTCATAACTTCAACTCATCATCAACTTTCTCTGCTCTCCTCTCCATTCGAATTGATCTGATTCATCAATTGTATTATAATAGGAGGTTGTGGCTATGAAACAGTCAAAGCTCTGGCTTTTCATGGAGCCAAAGTTTATGCTGCTTGTCGTGACTTGGATCGTGCAAATGCAGCAATTGATAAACTTAAACGGGAAAAGGTATGAAATTTTTGAACAATATTTTGTTCTAATATGTATAACTTTACAAAGAGATCTTGTCCTATTATTTCCACAGCCATCAGCACAAGTGGTCGTGGCAAAGTGTGATCTATCAAGTTTGAATAGTGTGCAACAATTCGTGAATGAATTTCTTCAAAAGGAAGAGTAAGTTGACAATAGGAAGACTTTTTTTCCATTTTCAATTGTGTATTTTATTGTTATTACCAGGAAACTTCACTATTTGATTTGCAATGCCGCTATTTTTGCCGGTACTCATGTGATCACTGAAGATGGTTTCGAATCAACTTTTCAAGTTAATTACCTGTCTCATGCGTACATGATTCAATTGCTTGAAAATGTTATCATTGCTTCAGCTCCATCACGAATCATTCTTCTCTCATCCGATATTCATCGAGCTAGTTTTCTCACTAAGAAAAATATCAGTCGAGAATACCTTTCACCAGCCAAGGGGACACGTTTTGGGTCCATGTTGGCTTACAATGATTCAAAGTTTTGCATGAATCTATTGACTCGCTATTTGGCCAAAAAGTATAAGGACACTGGTGTCACCACATATTGTGTCCATCCTGGCATGGTTGCAACCGATATTCTGCGAAATTGGTGGCCAGCAAGACTCACACTATTCCTTCTGACACCGGTGGCCAAATCTCCTGTTAGTATGACAATTGATACGAGAATTTTCTTTCTAATTCTATTATGATGATTCGATTTACTTCCAGGAACAAGGAGCTGCAACCACAATCTATTGTGCCATTGATGAGGAATTGGCTGATAAGTCTGGCGATTATTACAATGATTGTGCTCAATATGAAGCAGGTTCAAATACTAAAGACGATGAGCTTGTAGATGCTCTCTGGAAATTAACACAGGAAATGCTCTCTTCACGCCTTAATAATTGATCCAAAAAATTCATTTGAAAACTTATTTTTACTAATTTCTTACGGGTAAATGGTAGGTGTGTCAAATTTTTCAAATAGAATCTCTTTCAATGAGCTTAACATTTGTGATCTAATTATTCCAAGGATATACGAACATTTTTCAAAGCTGCAGGGCGTTGTTTTTCCAGTTCATCCAGAGACTTTTGTAGATTGTTTCGACATACATGATCAAGAATTGGTGTAAGACAATTGGCATAGTTACCCCAAATTAAGCGCCCTACAAGAGAAAAATTTTTCCAATAAAGCAGTTCTTAAAGATCATAACTTTGTTTATTCACTTACAATTTTCAATGAATCTTGCCACTTCATCATACTCAACTTGCTTGGGAAGAGTAAACTCTCCATCGATAGGCCTTGATTCTTCCGGATCGGGAATCAAATCATCTTCGTTGGGTGGTTGGTATCTAGAATAGGCGTCATTGAGTGGACTGGTGCAAATTAGATAGATATCACTCAATAAAAATATGAGGAAAAATGGAATCGACTTCATCACTTTTCTTCCAGTCTGAAGAGTCGTTAACAAGTCAAAGACAATACATGTATGAATAATCAAATTTTGTTAGACATTTGCTGTACAGCTCATCCGTTTCGCTAACAGGAAACTTTTGCTCATTTTGTCGGATCAAATATCTCACTATGTGCTTATTTCTCATGCAATTGCAATTGCTCTTTTGCCAAGCAGTATGACAATCTATACGAATTAACTATCCACAGTCCATTCTGAGTGTATTCAATTTTCCTTCGAGAGAAAACTGGAAAAATAGGACCAATTTTCTGAGAATGGCGACAATCGGTGATTCGAGGTAGTTAGTTCGATTGAATCACTGAGTATAGATCAGATAGTCCGAGCACTTTTGCTTAAATGTGGAAAATGAGACGATAGCTGATGGAGTTCTTGGTTTCAGGGTCTCGAATATGAGCTAGATGTTCAACATGAATTGATTCACGCAAGAGCAACATGTTCTAACTCGCAATTGATCGATTATCAATGTTTCTCTTTTCATAGGGTACGTGTATGTGTGGGTGTCTAGGCGATAGTTTATTTTTCTTATATCTCTGAAAATTTAAATAAGCATTTTTGTTGGCCTCTTTTGCTCTCACTTTCTCTCTCTCTCTCTCTCTCTCTCTCTCTCTCTCTCTCTCTCTCTTCCTGTGTAAACCCTTAATACTGCTGCCATAGTCGCCATCATCATCAATATTGCTTTCTCCTTTTGCGTCTCTAATTTGATAGAGTGAAGAGAATAAAATTGATTGTGATTCCTTCTTCTTGATAATCATACAAAATGCGTGATTTTAATCGTTTAAATAGTGTTGAATATGATGGTGGATATGATAGTGAACGTGATGGTGAATATGAAGAGGAGCAATATGAAGTCGAAAAAATTGTGGACAAGAGGATGAGAGGAAACACAGTGGAATACATGATCAAATGGAAAAATTATGGCGAAGAGGACAATACTTGGGAAACAGCCGATAATTTGAACTGTCCTGATGCTATTGCTGAATTTGAAAGTGAGCGAAGTAAGAACGAAATGAGGGAAAAATTAAGGAGATCTAGAGCCTGAAAACATCATAACAGTAACCAACGCTTCAAATGGACTTTAATTCTTAATTAAATGGTAATGTTCAATTAAATTGAAACTTTTCCTACAACATATTACTGACACCTTCTTTTGTCTGATTACAGGAGAGATTCAAAGGAAGAAGACCTAGTCTCGCAAGCAAAGCTAATACTAAGTGTTCCCGTGTTATTATTATCTATTATTATTATCTAATTTTACGATGAATGTTCGATTTGGAACACCTTTAATGAAACAAAATGAACAAATTATCTTAAGTATCTTAGATATGATTTATCTCGAACATGAAGAAAGAGTAGTTCTCAAACTGGAAAAGATATCCAATAAAATAAAATAAAATAAAATTTGAAAACATTCAAACCAATATGAAATCAATTGGGTGGGGTCAGTTCTCTATCTTCTTCTTCTCCATTCCTTTGCAAAGCCATTTTCATACAGTAACAGTTTCATAGTTAGGTTATCAGTTCAAGGAAAAAATTAATATTGATATAATTATAAGCCCCTAACACGAATGATTGTGATTGGAAATTTCTCACTTGGATTCACCATAAATGCTAAACAATGCGGCTATCTATGATTATTTTCCTAGATATTTGATGATCCATTTTGATTGACCCAGAAAGAGTCAGAATTTGACGACTAGTTTTTTCATCTTTCTTTCACCAGTTGAATAGGACAGTTGATCATGGATTATACGATTTGAGACAAATCAACCCAGGAAGGATCATATCATCTGATCCAGTTGATATGTTCTCGTTCTGATTGTTTATGTTTACCTGCGCAAAGATTATGCGTGATTTAAATGGAATTGATTTAATTTAAGTACCCGGTGTGTGTAAGACGTTAAGTTGATAGTGGACCAGATTATTGACAATGATCTTGTTTCTGAGAAATTTCATTCATCAAACATGGAAGATAGACGCGATTGACAGTGTGGAGATAATCCGGTGTTAATAACCCAAATCAGGCTGACAAGCGATGCACTTTTTCGATCACTGTTGTGAAAAAACGTTTACCAAGCCATTACTTTAGTGTTAGCTCAATCAATTTTATTCTCTTCTGTGTGTGATTGAATTCGGAAACCGGATCAACCATGGCGGCTTTCTTCCCGGACACTGATAGTGAGGATGAGCTTCCATCAGGCTTCGAGGAGAGAGTCGATCCAGAAGGTCGTGTTTTTTTCTTGAATCATGTAAACCAAACAACTCAGGTAAGAGGAGTGTGATTAGTAGTTGTTGAGAGAGACACAATCAGTTCCTTATTATAGCCAAACTTTGATTTCTTTAGTGGTCACATCCGAAGAGTGGTAAAGTCAAAAGAGTTCCTGAGAAATTTCCACATGGTTGGGAGAAAATTGTGGACGAAGACGGTAAAATTACTTTTGTTGAGTAAAGTATCCTGATTATTCATCGCTGAAGTGGAAATCGTTGTTTGATAAGTATTCATTCTTTTTTACAGTAAGATAAACAACAAAACAACACTGACTGATCCACGCTTGGTTTATGCTTATGATGAAAGTGAAGAACCAAAAATGAGCCAAAAATTCAGTTCATCAACTACACCCTCCATGATTCTTGCCGGAAAAGATTTAACAGGAAAAGTAGCCATTGTAACTGGTGGTAATTGTGGTATTGGTTATGAAACTGTTAAAGCTCTCGCTTTTCATGGTGCCAAAGTTTATGTTGCTTGTCGTGACATGGATCGTGCAAATGCAGCCATTGATGTGTTGAGGCAAGAAAAGGTATGAAAATGACCGAGAAGAATCTCAGTGATTGAATTTAAATATGACTTTTTTTCCTCCACAGCCAACGGCTCAAATCATCGTAATGAGCTGCGATTTGTCAAGTCTAGATAGTGTTGAAGAATTCGCCAAGGAATTCATGCAAGAGAAAGAGTAAATAAGAAAACAATGAAAGTGGCTTTTTCTCATTTTCATGAACTCTTCTGTCCCCAGAAAGCTGCATCTCTTGATCTGCAATGCTGGAATCTTCGCTGCTCCTCATGCTACAACTAAGGATGGTTTCGAGCAAACTTTTCAAATCAATTATCTTGCTCACGTATATTTGATTCAACTACTTCAAGATGTTTTGATTGCCTCAGCTCCATCCAGAATAATTCTCGTTTCCTCAGAAAATCATCGCTTCAGTCTCTTGAACAGTAGCAACATTAGTGAAGAATATCTTTCACCGAAATCAGCTAACCGTTTTGTATCCATGATTGCTTACAATGATTCAAAACTATGCATGAATCTCATAACTCGCTATTTAGCTCAGATGTATCAGAATTACAACGTGACAGTACATTGCCTTCATCCGGGTAATGCAATTTATACTAATTTACAACGGAACTGGTGGTTTTATCGACTCGGATTTTTTCTGATCCGACCTTTCACAAAATCTGTGGTAAGCATAGGAAACTTTTTTGATGTTCATTCCTTTTACATGATTGAATTCATTTCAACAGGAACAAGGAGCTGCAACCACAATTTACTGTGCTGCATCCAAAGAGCTGGAAAAAAGATCAGGAGCATACTACAATAACTGTGTTGAATGCAAACCGAGTTCATCTGTAGAAGATGAACAGCTTATTAACAGTCTCTGGAAAATCACTCAAAGTATGCTATCTTCCAGGCGTAGAAAGTAAATGCTTTGAGCATTTCTTCTTTTAGATTGATGCAGTTTTTCCTAACATATCCATTTTTTAAAATTATTTTCTACAATGCTGAACATTTAATAAACTTCGTGAATATCTATGGAAAATGCAATCTGTGGACAGGAGTTTGTAACCATCGTTTCATTGGTACAGTTTTGTGAGGTTGAGGCTTGCATTTCCAATTGTAGCCTTTGAATGATTCAATTAATAGAGATCCATAATTGATTAATTTGGCATGCTAGCACAACCTGGACACAGATGTAATTCCTCGTGTATAAAGAGATCACAATCGATACAAAAATCTTTTCGGCATGTTTTACAACGAGCTCCACTCTTCATCGGCTCTTGGCAAGCTGAACAGCACTTTTTTGGTTCCGTGAATTCTGCTATTTCTTCAAAGAGTTCAACTGGAAAAAGATGATGATACGAACGGGAAAGATGGGTTGATGATACCAAGGTGAGTCCACATATTTGACACTCAACCGGTAATTCACAATACTTGGATCCACACTGTGGACAAATGTATCCAGATGTGCTGAAATTTACATTCCTATTGATATGACACACACACATTGAAGGCTTGGCTTCACCATCATTCGAATAGGGTGGAAAGCCCATTCGAATAAGAGAGGAATCTGCACTTGATGTAGCTGGAGGTGGATTGAGATGGTTAAATACCAGGTCTCGGAAATGCGTTTCATCCAATACTACATTGTAGACACCTTTAGTTGATTGTGTTAATTTTTGACAGACCTTAACTTCAGCTGCAAGTCCAATAATTGATACACGAACGTTGTTTCTTGTGAGAGATTCAATTGTTTCATCAATGTCCGATGGATCACAAGAAGTCAAAGAACCAAATATGATGAGAACTTCTTTACTAGCATGACTAGGAAGACTTCTGAGTTTGTCGAGACACAACTCAAGAGAATTTTGCAGAGACGGTTCACCGGTGCATTCAATTTCTTTGATCTTATCGAGTGTTTCTAAGAGAATCTTCAGATTACCAGTTAAATCGATTACTTTTTCAGCTCTTCGATTACGAGTGATCACAATACCAAGTTGAGAAATTGGATTCTTTGAGAAAAAGTCTCTAAGATACAAATCCAAAACTTTAAGAGCAAGAGTTATACGCGTTGGTCTCAAATCTTGGTCTAACATTCGCTCAGATTTATCCAAAACAATATAGATGTGTCGCATAAGACCAAGTCTCAAATTTTTAGCTTGAGCAATTCTCGATCGTTTTGCTTTGGTCAAAACTTGATCGATGAATGGTTGAAGTAAGCCTTCCTCATTTTCACGGATAGCTTCCCACGTTTTATCATAGGCACTTTCCCATCTGTATCCACTTTGAACTTCTTCATCCATACCAGTAACCGAAGGCTCTATATTGGCCATACTTTCTATCTAAAACTTTCCAGGAGCTGAAGTTAATAAAATATAATCCAATTTAAAGACTATGAAAAAACAAAAACAAGTCTACCGGCTTCAATCAAGCTCAGTAACAGAATCATTTCTTACCCAATAGATCAGTTCCAAATGATATCAAATGAAGCAATACTAATATTTGAATGAAAATAAACACTTCAAGTACCCGAACATCACTTCACAAATATTGATTGATAAATTTATGTCATTCGTTAAATGTTATCAATTGATTAAAATCAATTCGGTTTGTTGACAACAGTGTTTAAAAACCCGAAAAAATGAAAACAAACCAAAACAGCATGCTTTAAAGCGCCTCACTTAAAGCGCGCCAAAAATGCGAATCCTTCACTTTTGCGACTTATCATGATACGTATCGAAAGTTTCCGGGAAAGTTCTGACTTTTCCAAAATTTATGAATCAAATTTCAGAATTCGAATCATTTAACGTGAGAGGTGTCATTTGATAAAGATTAGTGTTATAATTTTATGCATGATACACAAGAATCATCATGGTTAGTGTTTTATGAGAATTTTTTGATCAAAAGCCAAACGTATTTCTTGTGTTAAACAATCACTATGACGTAACGTCTCATGAATTGGAGATGATTAATCGGATCGTTGTTGACTGTTGAGAGGTGAAGAATGTGGAGTATACTGCTTATTATTCATTCCCTGTTCATTTATAGTCCCCAAGCCTCAACACCTATTGTGTGATGAGAAAATCAGTTAAATGAGACTCAGCTATTATGAAAAATCAATATATTTATTGGTTCTGTAATGAATATTCAATTTTAGACCAATCTACAATTCAATTCAAGGATAATATCTCCATAAAATATTATTCTCTTCCTCTCTCTTTCTATTTTCTTCACACAGTTATATTCGTCCATAATCATCAATTTATCTGAGAATAAAGCCGAAATAACGTCTCATCCAATGATCTTTGGTCAGAGTAGCCACATATTTTCGCATACTTGTGAAAAGAACAGCTGAAAAAACCATCGCTGACCCAATTATTGTACACGTATCAGGAATAATTCGGAAAATGCATATTTGGAAAACAAATGCTATAAAAAGATCACTTGAACATTGAGTCATGGTGACAAGTCCAGCTTCCTCATATCTCAATGCTCTAGTGTAAAAAACTTGACCAAAGTAGCCACCAACTCCAACCAAAATAATTAACCATACTGAGTAACCACATTGTGGCAAGTGGAGAGCACCCATAAAGTAGCCAATGATGGCCAATTCAATACAAGCAACCCAGCTGCAATTAAATACGATCACGGCAAAATGAACCTTCTTCAAATGTCTTACTATCAATGCTGTTGCAGTTTGAGACAATGCCGCACCTAGTCCTGTCAATAAACCGATAAAGGCGGATGAATCTTCAGGAGAATTATGTCCACCATCAATGTGTACGCCAATAAATTTATCTAATTTGGCTGTCAATGATATACCAATCAAAGCTATGGTCAAAGCTACCACATGGAATACTCCACATGGTTCTTTGAAAAAAAATCGTGCAAAAATGGATGTAAAAACTGGCACCGTTAAAATCAGAACCATGGCCTAAAGAGGAGAATGGGAAAGGGTTCAAAATAAATCCATGTACACAGACACACATGTATTATGAGGTGACATATTCGAAAAAGCTGAACGTTTTTTTTGGCATGATATTTTGAAACAATTTCGGTTCTACCAACTACAACTACACCGCTAGCTTCGGTGAAATACTATGATCAAAAATTATCAGCTCACCCCTGATAGCTATCATGCTTAAAATTCTCTAACCCACCTTGTATCCCTACTTACATTGGCTAATGGCAGTAGATGAATTGTTACATATCGTAGATACATTCCGGTGGCTCCAGTGATCCCACGAAGACATAACCATATTCGAGCATCACTTGGACCTATGACTGATATGTTTGGTACACTGACCAGTGATGCAGAACCAAGAATAAACATCTCAGCGAAACGTATTAGAGATATTGACACTGGATCCACATCAGGAGCAAATTTGACCATTATACCGGACATTGAGAAAAGAGTTGATGCTATGATGGCAAAGACGATACCTCGTAAACTTTTCCATACAGATAAAGTTATTTGAACAGATTGTCGTCGAAGAGTTGAAAATGTTGCCGATGCTCGATGGGAAAATGATGATGATGAAGTTCGTGAAGATCGTGAAATTTTTCGACTATCGTTGGGCATCTTATCTATTGATGATGATGATCTTGAATTATTTGTACATTTAAAGTCAATGGAATTGTTGGTGATGTTGCTGCTGTAATTCACATTGGCCAGAGCCGATCGTGATGCATCTACGGAACAATTATCCTTGCTTGAACTAATGTCTATGCGTTGATCTTGCACCATTTTTATAATTAGATCAGTTTAATGTTTCTTATTGTTTAAACACCTTAATTACTCTCTTCAAGATCTTCATACAATAAACAGGCATCAAGCTGTGTGTTTTTTTTCTCTGGAATAATAATTATAATGTGTTAATTATTATATTATTATATTAGATTCATTGAGTCATGATTTTTTTTGGCCACAGAGATCTTTGCCAAGTTCCTAGAACATGACCCAACTGATTTCCTTCCATATTTACTCATCATTTGTTTTTTTCTCGCTCTCTCTCATTCATTCTTCCAATGTGTTGAGTCATAAATCACGATGAACAATCGATCCAATTGATAAGGCCTAGTGGGGAGGCTAATTGAGATATATAACAGGAAATCTCAGCAAAACTTCCTCCAATAGCCAATAATTCACAAAGAAAAAGGTAGCAATGCTAACTTGATACCGCTAAGCTCAGTTTATGTATGCAAGCTGAGATTAGATGATAATTCGAATATCAAATTCCTCCATATTCTAAAATGATGATATTTTTTTTCAATATAAGAGGTTGAAATCGTAAAAACAATTACAAATAAGTGTGCTCATCTAGAAAAATAGCCATGCAGTGAAAATTTTTCAAATCGATATAGAAATGATGATTTGAATTTTTTTGATCAGATGCTTATAGCTGCTTTTCAGGAATAAAATCATTCAAATGAACAAATCAAACAATTTCGAATCGTTTGAATAAATCAAAAATTTCAAACTAGCCTCAAATTTTCCAGTTCGAGAATTATTCTAATTATCATGCTTCTAGGCAATGAAAGTTCTTTTATATTGAAATTATTTTCACAATTTCAATAACGATAAACTTCTGAAAATTTTTTGATAGAATTGATCGTTTTCTTGCCTTCTTAATCGGTTGGGTATTCATTCAAATCAGATACTTCGGAAAAATTTCCCACTCAGCCAGTATATTTATCATTTTCCACCAGTCCTTGGTCATGACCTATGACCAGTGATGACTGTACCTTTCCTTGTTCAAACCTCTCTCTCTCTC
>QZCP01000052.1:194271-268419 GCA_003956705.1 Brevipalpus yothersi
CTCTCTCTCTCTCTCTCTCTCTCTCTCTCTCTCTCTCTCTCTCTCTCTTTCCCTTGATAATTTATTCAGGCCCTCAGCAATCATCACTCGGAAGCTTCTGAGCCTAACATTAAGCTCGATTATTGATTCTCGGAAATCAACAGTATACAATAGTGTGTGTACACTATCATCGAAAAATAGTTTCAATATTTCCTGAGAAAACTTTTTTCTCTCCAATATTTCCAACCAAAGGAAACAAAAATATTGATTCATATGTATTGTGTGTACCTGTATGATAAAAGTTTTGACTCTCAAATTTTTGCAATTTAAGTCCTCACAACAAAAAACTGGTTCGCTCAGGTGAAAATATATTTTTTAAAGCCAAAACCAGTCTAACTTTTGACAACTATTACCACCACAAATACTACTACTGCTACTGCAATCCACTTTTCATTATCATCTTTCTCTTTCTCTCTTTCTTTTTTTCTTTCTTTTGTACTTTTTTCACACACATTCAAAGTCAATCGTGTGTACATATACATTCATATATGTTTCTCTCTAGCAAGACTTTCCATTCAAGGTTTGATATCTCTTGTGTGTATGTGCTGGTGGAGATGAAAAAAATATGCTCACATTTTCGGTGACAACTTAGCAGCATCACAAATACTCATCATCAACATTCATCTCATCATTTCGTGTCATCGTTTCTATTCTCAGTTGATCAATGCTCAAGAGGAATCCATTTTTAAGCTTGTTTTTACGAGTTAATTCATTAGTAACCATGAAAATATCTCATTTTTTAACATTTTTCACTTTTACTTGGTGCTTAATATTTTTTAGTGATAATTTTCATATGTGCCATGCGACAATTTTCCGAAATCGTCGAATAATACTGCCAATTTCACCCGAATTATTGAATGATAAATTATTTTATCGATCTCAATCAATTCGACCAATATACGTGATCGGTCATATGGCCAATTCAATTAAGACTGTCAATGATTTTCTTGATCTCGGTGCTAATGCCATCGAGTCGGATGTCACTTTCTCACCCAATGGTACAGCAACCAAGGTGTTCCATGGACTTTTGTGTGATTGTTTCCGAAACTGTTTAGAGAATGAAGACTTTGAAGTTTTTCTCAAATACTTGAGATCATTGACTGAACAAGGTAGGAAATTTTTTGATTCACTTGTTATGCTTGAGAGGAAAAACTTTCAATAAGGTGTAAAAAAATTTTTTTTGGCGGAAAAGATGAGAAAACGATGAACTTCTTGAGATTATCTTGAAGTTAAAGAAGCGAGAAGAAAAGCTTCAAGAGATGAAAAGTATTTTGAGAGCTTCCTCCTCTATTATTCACTAAAAAAGTATGAAAAGATGAGCATCAGAATCCGGAAGCTTCGAACCGCATCATTTTAAACATGTGAGCAGAATATTTGTGAATATTAATGACTCTCATTAATAATAAGCCATTTATTGTCATTAAATGAGGAAGAAGTTTCAAGCTTTTTGGCCCACCAAACTTGATGATGTTATTTTATTCCTATTGTTCTCTTATGTCTTTCTTCTTCTTCTTCATCTATTATTATTATTATTGTTATTTTTATTTTAGGAGCTCCAAGTTATGATGGACGATTGACTTTGCTGTTGTTAGATTTAAAGATAACCGATCTATCTGATCGAGCGAAAGCAATTGCCGGTGAAGACATGGCATACAAACTCATTGAAAATCTGTTAACATCAGAACGGGCTACTTTGAATCCTCTCAATGTAATATTAGGTCTCAGTAGTACCAATGATGTGGCATTTGTACAGGGATTCAAAGAGACATTTAATCATATAGGTGCCCAAAGATTGAATAAACATATCGGCTGGGATGTGGGTAAAAATGAGAATATTGATGATATATTTCAATTATGGCATGATACCAGTGCTGGTCCCAATATTTGGCAAGGAGATGGTATCACCAATTGTCTTTCACCGGCTCGTGGATATCGTCGATTGACAACTCTTCTCGAAAATCGTAATAATGGTGAAACTTTGAAAAAAGTGTATCGTTGGACTGTTGACTTGAAAACTGATCTACGCGAATCGTTAGGGTAAGTTGGCTTGACGTTAATTTCCTTGTTCGATATGGAAGACCGGATTTAGATCACAATTTTCTCAACACTGAACACTGTATCTACATGTTGCATGATGAAAAGGAAACTTCCTCTCTCTCATCCATCAAGCGTGTATGTAGCGGATGAGAAAGTCTTCTTCGTCCTTTGATTAGAGAGCGAGACGGAATTTTTGCGGAAGATTATAGTTTATCTGATGGCATCTTCATCTGTTTTTTTCGGTGACAGGTTTGGTGTTGATGGTATCATAACAAATCAGCCAAATTATCTCAGAGATGTACTCCGAGAGCAGCCATTCATAGAAAGCTATCGTATTGCAACCAGATCAGACAATCCATGGGAACGAATTGCAGATGAATGAAACAATTTGTTTATTGGACAGATTTGGAAATACTTGAGATTCTGAATATATTCTCATCATTCCGATATTTTCACGTATATCTCCTATACCAAAATTCTCTCAGTTCAATTTCAAAACACAACAACGACTGAAAGCACTTTGTTTTTTTCCAAACGAAAGTATAACATTAAGAACTCATGTTCAAAAATTTGCTAATCTTGACAGAAACTTTTCCTCAGAAGATTTTCAGCAACATGAAACAGCGCATATACATGTATTTACAGACTATTTATTTCATTGTTCCAAAAAATTGTATTTTGACGAGGAATCGTGCGTCATAACACACAACATTTAACCAGTCTCCTTCAGATACTTTATTATGAGGTTTTTCAGATAAAATTTGATCATTTGAGAACGAAGGCAAGATAATATCTCAAACGATGGTCTTCAGGGAGAGTCACTAGATATTTGCGAAGACTGGTCAAAAGAACAGAACAGAAAACCATAATCGAACCGATAACTGTACATGTGTCAGGTATATGTTGGAAAACAGTGATCTGTAGTAGGAATGCTAGGCAGAGATCCATTGAGCATTGAGCCATCATAACTAGGCTAGCTTCCTCAATGCTCAATGCCTTCGTAAAAAAGACTTGCCCAAAATAGGCGAATACACCAGCACTCATGACCAAGAGTAGAGACATACCTCGTTCTGGAACATGAAGCGCATCCGAAAAGTAGGTAATAATGAAAGCTTCAATCCCAGCAACCCAGCTACATGTGAAAAGAATCACAGCAAAGTGTACATGTTTCAAAAATCGTGTTATTAGTGCATAAGCAGATTGACATAGAGCAGCACCAAGACCACAAAAAAGTCCCAAAATTTTTGGCGTTGAATCATGTCCATGTTCATGACCTAGGAAGGCATCTAGTTTCGCCGTAAAAAACATACCAATAAAAGCGACTGCAAGCGCAATTACATGAAATATTCCACAAGGTTCTTTGAAAAAAATTCGAGCGAAAACAGTTGTAAAAGTTGGCACAGTTAAGAAAAGCACCATCGCCTGAAACAAGCGAATTTGATGTTCAAAAAGCTTTCTCAAGTAAGATTTGATTTTACGTTACTCACATTTGCCAATGGTAATAATTGAAAGGACAAATATAGTAGATATATTCCAGTAGCTCCACTCATTCCTAGGAAAACCATCCACGTTCGATTTTCTTTTGGACCCAAAATCGTTTCATCTGGTAGACCGGCTAGTGAAGCAGAGGCTAGAATGCCCATCTCAATGAATCGAATTGATGCAATGAAAGATGGATCAACATCACTGGTAAACTTAACGAGCACACTGATCATTGAAAAACATACTGATGACAACAGAGCGAAACAAATTCCGCGAAAACTTGCCCAAAAAGACAAAGTAACGGCAACTGATTGCTTTCGTAGATTATTGATAGCAATTATTGATGCTTGCACTGAAAGAGATCTTTTTCGATGATAACTTTTCCGATGGTCATTTTTATTGGTGGACATGGTAGTTGGGACATTTTCCGTGACAACTATTGGAGGATCTTCTCTATCTGAATTTGTTTCTGTTAATTCAGACATTCTTTGCTGAGAATTCCTCAAAATTACACGATAGAAAGAGAAAATTTAGGTATTTCGAAATTGTTCCTAGAAACTATCGAAATGATTCCGATATTGATGAGTTCCCTGCTGAGCGAGACTATGAAAAATTTTTTCTATTCATTCACTGATGTTGCGCTCATTCCATATGTTTAGTGTTCGAACTGATTAAGAATCTTTCTACTGGAACTTCTCGATTTTCTCTTGTCCACTCTATCTTTGCGGTCAAATTCGCTTACAAACAAATTCCAACAATACAATTATATCATCAAGCTTCACCGTTTTACTGAATTTTTATGCGTGTATTTGAATATGGCTAGTGTTGCGCTCATTCCGATAAAAATGATAAAACTTCTGATCAATAATAATTTTGCTAATTTTAAACTAGTTAGACTTGCTAGGTGGCAATTTTTTTAGCTGTGATCATGATTACTATCATCTTGATTTGATTCGTACGATGATTTCCAGAATGGATAACTTTGATCGAAATCGGACATGGATCAAGCACCCTTTTGGCATATCTTTTATACTACACTGAACTTGTCAAAATCGTGGGTCCTGTAACTTGGTGATTTTTATTGTGGTTGTTCCCAGATTTGTAACTATCGTTCTAACCGATAATGCTCAAAATGAAGTACAAAAAATGATCAATTGTATGATAAACTAATAAACTATCCTAACATAACGTAGTTTACCATACTCATGAATAAAAAAGGTGATATCATCCGAGATAAACTATATCAAGATTGATGATTTTTCATACTTTCATATTCACACATTTTATCACAGGTCAAGATAGGAACATTCAGAGTTCAGGAGAATTTTAGGATAACTATTCGTAAATGGTGAAAATGTACTCTGCTAATTTGGTGAAAAATCTCTCGATTCAAATTTAACCGTAGAGGTAGGAAAGGTACTTTATTAATCGGTATTTTCTGGTTAATTTGATCATTTGAGAATGAAGGCAAGGTAATATCTCAAACTATGGTCTTCAGGTAAAGTCACTAAATATTTGCGAAGACTGGTCAGAAGAACGGAAGAAAAAACCATCATCGAACCGATAACTGTACATGTGTCAGGTATATGTTGGAAAACAGTGATCTGTAGTAGGAATGCCAAGAAGAGATCCATCGAACACTGGGCCATCACAACTAAACCAGCTTCCTCAATGCTCAACGCTTTTGTGAATAACATTTGTCCAAAATAGCCGAATACACCGACACCCATGACCAAGAGTACCGAGACACCTCGTTCTGGAACATGAAGAGCACCCGAAAAGTATGCAATGATAAAATTTTCAACTACTGCAACCCAGCTACATGTGAAAAGAATCACAGCAAAGTGGACTTGTTTTAAATATCGTGTTATAAGTGCGGTAGCAGATTGACACAGAGCAGCACCAAGACCACAAAAAAGTCCCAAAATTTGTGAGCCTGAATCATGATCATGTCCTAGGAATGCATCCAGTTTTGCTGTCAAAGATATACCAATCAAAGCAATTGCCAGTGCAATTACATGGAATATTCCACAAGGTTCTTTGAAGAAAATGCGGGCGAAAACAGATGTAAAAACGGGAACCGTCAGAATAAGGACCAAAGCCTGTAATAAGTCAATCCAATGTTCATCAAATACAATTAAAATTATCAAAACTCACATTGGCAAGTGGTAATAATTGTATGGTTAAATATCGTAGGTACATCCCAGTTGCCCCACTGATTCCTCGAAGAATCATCCAAATTCGAACATCTTTTGGACCCAAAATTGGCTCATTCGGTAGGCTGGCTAGTGAGGCGGAGGCTAAAATGCCCATCTCAATGAATCTGATTAGTCCAATGAAGGATGGATCAACATCACTGGTAAATTTGACCAGCACACTGATCATCGAAAAGCATATTGATGACAATAAAGCAAAAGTGGTTCCTCGAAAACTGGCCCAGAAAGACAAAGTAACGGCAACTGATTGTCTTCGCAAATTATTGATAGCAATTGATGCTTGAACTGAAAGAGACCTTTTTCGAGAAGAACTTTTCTCATCTTCACTTATGGTAGGTAGATGAAGGGTCTCATGATCAATCACTTTGATGGACATGATAGTTGGAACATTTTCTGAGACAATTATTGGAGGCTCTTCTTTGTCCGAACTATTTTCTGTTGGCTCAGGCATATTATTCAAAGAATTTGTCAAAATCAAACGTAGTAGAATCAAAAAATTAGCTCAAATTAGAAAAAAAAGTGTCCACTGAAAAATTTCAATTCAAATTATCTAAACACTGAGAGGTTCTGATTTGAGTTCTGAGTTGATGAAGACTGTTAACAATTTGTAGAAGATCATTTATTTTTATAATTTATTTTTTCAATTTTCCCTCTTATTATTCTCTTCTTTTTTTCTTTTCAACATGCTGACTCATGAATCATCAAACGTCAAATTGATTCTTTTTTCAAGCTGGTAAAAGATCAGAAGCATGGTACAACTTATGATCAATAATCATTTCTCCAGTTTTAATCTAGTTCGACTTGCTAGGTGGCTAAAAAAATGCCACCTAGCAAGGCCACACTTTTTTGCTAGAGGATCGAGTGAGAATGTTAATCTATTGTCATTATTATAAACAGTGCATTTGAACCTATCTACTGAAAGATCAGCTTCAATATGGAGCCGAAATAAGAGAAGAAAAGAGGAAAAAAGTTCATCAAGCTTCATGATGAATCATACCAAATTCATATCAATTCTCAATATCTAATTCATGTGTGTGTCATCATCAACAACACTGTTTATGGCTTCATAACTTCATGGAGCTTTCTGAAAAGGAAAAGTTCCTTTAATTTCTTCATCGATCATTTTTGTTTACATTTTTGATAATTTTTGTGATTCAAATTACTTCAGAGTATCGCAAATTTTCTATGTATGCCTTTGAAAGTCATGACACAACATATTATACAATACTCATGAATAGAAAATGAAATATGATTAAACTGCAACAGGTGAAGATGATTTTTCACAATAAAAACTTCGAAAATCATGAGTTTTCTGGTTGATTGAGTGAACTTTTGTCTCATCTTATCCATCGAATTCTAGAAATTTGTAAGGCACTTGAAAGCAACGAAAAAACCTCAGCTTTTTCTGGAATATCTGTGAGAGTTCTTCAGTTTCGATTCTTATTCCAAAAGGCCTTGGTATTTAGCCAAACATTTGAGATTGAGAACAGTTTTCATGGAGCTTTAAACTAACGGTGGGCAGAAATTCTGTCAATCTCGTAACTCTCATCTTGTGAGATTTCAATCAGCAGCCTGAGTTACACTATTGGCTCTTCCAATTGGTGGTACCATAATTGATCCAATTCGCGATCTTCCCTCCAATTCAATATCATATTCAATTTGATCAACAGCACCAAACATTTTTCGGCAAACAAACGGTAAAGTGAAAGACAAGAGAGCCAGCAAAAGAGATACTCCACCAATATGATAGATGAACATCATGGGATCTTGATCGATGAGAGTACCTGCAAGTGCTGTATTCAAGGATTCACCAAAAATACCAGAAAGGAATATTAACGAAGTATGCTGACCGGTTAGAGGAAAATGTTTCGCTAACAATGAGTATGCAACTGGGAACAGAGGACTATTTCCACCACCGAGCAAGACTGCAGTCAACCACAAGCAAATTGGACTTGCAGTTAGAAACCAGAACGATATAATGATGCCAGCTATCATCATGAGATGGCAAACATTGACCACTAATCGCTCTGATAAAACCATTGTTAATCCAACAAACAGAGCTCTGGCTGATATGTACGATGTCCAAAAAACAGTCGCAACCAGAGCGGCAGTTTTTTTGTCCATATGAAGACTTGATTTTACACCGAACGCTTGAATATAAGAACCTAGTTGAGATAGAAAGGTTCTCGATAGATTCTAATTGAGCTTGTTGTATCATGAAAAACTCACAGATCATGTTGGCTAAAGCAAAAGTTAAATGAGCTATAGCAGCTACCCAGAGAACTGCTAGATAGACTTTCCATTTCGAATGTGTTCGAGAGGGTTTCTCGATAATATCTGAACAATTGCCATCTTCGATAGATTTGCGGGTGTTTTTCACTTCAGAATTTTTTCCCTCCTCATCAGAATATGGATTATGGTAGAAGTAGTACAGGAAAGAGAATCCAATGAGAAATGATGGCACACCAAAAGAAAAGAATGGCACCATTAGTTGAACATCCTCTGGTTTGTACATCTTTGTGTATGCTTCGTAATCATCCATCAATTCATCTGGTATTGGCAGAAGGAAAAGTCTCACAAAAGCAGGACAGAATAGGCAACCAAGTCCGTAAAATATGTGGTGAATCTGAATCGAGTTGCCAACTCTTTCAGATCCCCATACGTTTGTCAGAGCGATATGAGATTCTGAACAGAGAATATTGTTTGGTGAAAAAACTTCACTTCACATTCAATCAATTAAACTTACTCAAATCATACATTGAATTACTGATACCATTGAGGAAAGAGGCCAAGACTATAGCATAGAAATTATACAAAAATGGAATAACGATAATGGCTACACCAGCTATTGATGTTCCAAATCCCATTGCTACGAAATCGTTCAAATATTTGTCCAAGAATGTAGCTAATAGAGTGGAAATTCAAAATCAAATCACACTTATTAACTACTGAATTAGGGGCCTATCAATAGATTTTCTTTTACTCACCAATCATTGCTCCAACAAAATATCCTGCCGAATGTGATGTTATTAAGCGTGAAGTAGTGGCGAAATCCTTTTGGACACGAATTTCCATATCAAGTAGAGAACTTCCCATGATTATCACCCGATTTGCATACAGAAAGAAACCCAGGAATATGAGCAAGGAAACATTGATTCTTTTTCGATACTTTGACATGCTTTTGAAAAAATCCATTTTACACAAAAGTTACCAATCAATAGTATACTTTATTACAAATTTGATCAACTTTTCGTAAACGAAAATTTAAGAACTTCATGAAGAGCCATGATTTTGCAGCTCTTTTTATATGTTGAGGTTCAGAGGGAGGTCTTCCCAAGATGTTATTTTTCATCGATCAAGAACGATTTAAATCATGCTCTTCATGTCCTCATCTTGGGTGCATTCTTTAGCCTATTGGAACATTGTGTGTGTTTTAACCTGATGAGTTTACGAAAAACTAGAGAAAATAATGCGTGAATAGCATTTTTCTGTGATGCTGTTTCAAATCTCGCCGAAAACACGTGGATGAATGCGAGTTCAAACCAGCTAATAATAATCAATCTGCTAGTTTTCGCATTTCAATTGAAGGCAATCGATTGTTAGGGTGATGTCAGAGAGTACACACGATCTGAATCACTTGAACTCAGTTTACACTGGAAAATTGTTTTCAATTTTATTCGAGAGGGTAAAATTATCTTCCTGATGCTACTGCGTTCCCTCACACATTGGCTTCAATTCTTTGACAAGCCAAACAGATGATGAAACATAGTCTCAACTAGATTTGAGAGATCATTAGTTATCAATCAGTTGATCAATTCCATGATTAAACTTTGAGGAATGTGAAAAATTACTGCGATGACTCTCAGGACACTGAGAGTCTCGAAAGTTAGTTCATAAGTTGTGTCAAGTGATGAGTTGAACACATATAGCTCATTTTTCGTTCATCAGGTGAAACAGTTAAGTCATTATTAAACTCGATATAGTTGAATCCGAAGTAGGCTGAAATTTTTAACTAGCAGTACGAAATTTTTTTTTGGTCAGATCAACATGATCAAATCAGATGAATGACATATCCAGCAGTAAAATTTTATATCAATTGAGTTCCATCAACACCCCTATTACCTGGGCGAAAATTTGATAATTTGACATAACACGAAATTCTCGTGAGATTATCAAATGATGATCCAGATTCTAGGATATCCATCAACAAAACAAGGAATCTGCCTCAACGCCTCAACGTTGTTTAGTTCACTCATTGAAACAGAGCGGCGAGAAACACTGACTCGGTAACACTAATTAGAATATATTTTTCAAATTTATATGATTATCGGAACAAAACCTGTCAAATTTTGTGTTTTTGGATATTTCTTGCAAGTGAAAGAAGATTTGTATTCATTATGTTGAGCAGTTTTTTCATTGCTAGTTTACAGGAAATGAACTTTGATAACCATTCAATTCCCAACAAACTCATTCATGGATTCCAATTCGCTCAGAGAGCATATCTTGAGTTATCTTCCAGAGAGAATCAACCAGCTGTTCATCTTCGGATTCTGTTGATGGTTTGCACTCAACACAGTTACTGTAGTATGCACCAGATTTGTTCTCCAATCCATCAGCAGTAGCACAATAAATGGATGTTGCTGCTCCTTGTTCCTAGGACGGATATATGATGTTGTGAAATTGGTTTTGGAAAACTATTCATATGTTAGGCTCACCGCTGTTTTTATAAAGAATTTCACCAAGTAAGTGAGAATATGCAAATACCATCGATTACGAAAGAGATTTGTGTCCACTCCACCTGGATGAAGACAATATACGGAAACATTTGAATCCCGATACATATCAGCCAAACGACGAGTAACCAGATTCATGCACAATTTTGAATCATTGTAAGCCATAAAAGAGTGGGTAAATGATGAAGAAGGTGGTGAAAGATATTCTGCACTAATATTATTTCTTGTAATCGAACTTGCTCGATGAAGTTCTGAAGATACGAGAACTATTCTGGATGGTGCCGAAGTAATCAGAATATCTTGAAGCAACTGGATCAAATATACATGGGCCAAGTAATTAACTTGGAATGTTTGTTCGAAGCCATCTTCTGTCATTGCATGGGGAGCAGCCATTATTCCGGCATTACAAATCAACATGTGCAATTTTCTGAAAATGATGTACTTAATTAGTATTTAGCTGTTATCTATATCATTATTTGATCTTACTCTTCTTGTTGGATGAAATCTTTTGCAAATTTTTCCACACTGTTCAAGCTTGATAAATCACATTTCATTATAATGATCTGGACTTTTGGCTGAAAAGTTGAGACCACAAAGATTGCAGTTAGTTCATTCGAAATTTAGAAGTTGATGTTGATTGCTTACCTTTTCTTGTCTCAACACATCAATGGCTGCGTTTGCACGACCCATGTTACGACAAGCAACATACACTTTGGCACCATGAAAAGCTAGAGCTTTGACAGTTTCATAACCGATACCAGAATTACCACCAGTTACAATGGCTACTTTTCCTGTAAGATCTTTGTTGGCAAGAACCATGGAAGGTGTAGTAGATGAATTGAATCTTTGATTCATTTTCTTTTCGAAACTTTCTGATGATTTGCCCTTTCTCCTCTGATGAACTGATCAGCATCCTCTTGGATAACTCTCCTAATTTCCCTGTAATCGAATGAGTTCAATATCCTCATCGATTGACGAGCTTGTATTGAATAAAAAAACAATGACAGCTCAATTCCGTAAGCACAAAAAGAGCAAAAAAACTGAATGCTCTCAAATTGTATCGATTTTGACAAATTTTCTGGTCAGGAGATTTTCATTCAGATCATTTTCGTGAATGAAATTAAAATGAATTGAAAAAGCGAATGAATTTGATATCTTGTTTGCTTCTCTCACTCTTCTTCGCAACTTTTTTTTGTGAATGTGGCAAACTAATATGAAAAGTTCTTCAATAGGATTGAAAGCTTTCAACAGATGATCGAGGAAGCCCAAACTCATATCTTTGAGTTATTATCATCTAGACAGGAATTTTCTGGGACTTTAGTTGATGCCGATCCGAAACGCACAACATGGCAACACCATGAGCTAACAAATCTGAGATCTCTCTTCTGATACCATTGAAATTGTTTGACTTCTGAATGGCTTTGGCGTTCCAATGCTAATAGAAGATTTCAGTCAGAAAAAATATTCAATTTTTCTATGAAAATGAGAGCAAAAAGATACTTTCATGAGTGAGAATCGTTTAAGTCACACTCTCTCACTTGATATCCTTGAATACGTACTTGTTCTTCAACTCTATCGGAATTGCTCCCCATGATATGAAGGTCTTGAAATATATTGCGATGGACTGCTTAATTACAAAATGTATCTGATCTCTTTTCTAATTAATTTGTTCTATTGTATCAAAAGTTCGCTCAATTCTGATCACTTTCTTCGATCATGTTATCTTTGGTGGTCATTAAATTCCAGAAAATCTCCTTATGTTAATCGTTTAGAATTCGATTTTCCAAACGATTGGAAAGATTGTGAAGAGAGTGGAATTTTACCCAGAGATTCACATTTTGTGATTGAAAAACCTTCGAAGGTGAGTGTTATTGTGGGTAAAACTTTTTTTTCTTTAAAAGAAAAAGAGAAGAGGATGCTGGCATCTCCTCCTGGTAATTCTGCTCAGGAAGGGGGTTGCATATCGATTTACACACGTTGTTACCCTGTATTCTGTTCTTTGAGAGAGATAAGTGATCATTAGGTGGTAGAAATTATTCAGTCTTGTATTATTGAGAGAGTGGTACATGTTGTCCATATCTATGAGCACAGTTTTTATCGATCAAATAATGATCACTTTTTTCCTCTCTCTCACTTTTGCAATTTACACAATTTCTATTAGAACGAATTTATTTCAATAATCACATAATTTCGAAATTAATCCTGATTCAAATTCATACCATTTATTGATACCAATTCACATTAGACTATAGTTGATTTTCAAAAAATAAATTGGAAGTTTTTGTGGGGAAAAATTGAGTCAAGTTAATATTGAGCTCGTTTTTGTAGGAAAAGAGAGAAGATATATTCGTCTATGGTATCAACTCAAGAAACCAAAGATTCTCTCTGGAAATCATCTGGACTCCGCCGATCAATAGCGAAAATGGCTATATTTGGACTAAATTTTTTTTCCAGGACAATGAAACTTGTTATCTCTATACAGCAGCTGAAAAAGTTTATGTTAATGAGAATGAAGCTTACAGAGTTGGTAATTTATCCCTGGAAATTAAGATACCTTTTAATCTCTTGATATTGAGATTTAAAGGAATCTGTGAAACTATTGAAGGAAATGGAACAAAAAGCCACAAATTTTTGGACGCCACAATGCTTATTAAACCATCATTTGAAGTTTTTGACCATGGATTGATTCATGAGCCATCATTTCTCCATTCACAACTGTGTCAGCAATCGATTTTCGATGAGAATCCATCTCTACCTGATACTTATGATGTTGGTGTCCAAATTAGAAGCAATATTATAATTGACCATGGCTTGGAGCAAGAAATCCATATGTTCGGACACAGAGGAAAGCTGTACCGAGACATTCATGATCCAAAATTCAGCAGCCTCAAAGTCACAAGACTTTTTGGTTATAGCCCGAAGGCGAGTTTACTTGGCGATATAAAATGAATTCGTTGAGATTTTTTATTTGCTCATTAATCATCGTTTATCTTCCATTTACTTACATTTTTCTTGCAATTTTAGAAAGGCTATCATTTTTCTCTGTCAAATACATGCGATGAAGAACGCTGCATTGATATCATCAATGGATGTGCCTCTTGGGGAATACAAATTGTCTATCCCATACAGCAAACCGCATTTTGTTCCAATTCTCTGGATCAAGATGAATTTGGATTCACAATAAAAACTCAATTCAGGGAATATTCTATTGAGGCTGGCAGAAAAGAAAACAAAAATTCAAGATTTAGATCGATATCAATCGATCAGGTTTCAGGATGGTCATTCACGATTTCACACCCATTTGAGTTACCAAACTCGGATGATTTTCTTGAGCTTTATTATTTTGATCGAATTCTACCCAAAGTTAATCGGTTAGTTTTGACTGTCAATGACCATGATTGTCTTAACTCTACTCTGACTGGTGGAAAGGGTAGCTCTCTGGCTAAATTAAATCAGATTAAAGATCTGGCCAATGAAGAAAATGGTGGAAGATGTTGCTTTTCAATCGCTGAAGCTCTTGTTATTACCAACTTTGCCCAAAAAATGTTCTTAGAAAGTGCAAATGTGGCTGATAAGATCAATTCTCTTAGAAAAACCATCGAAAGGTAGTTGTTTGATCATTTTATCCCATTATATATATTTTTATAGAATTTTCTACTCCTTATAGAAATAAATCTGAAAAAATATGTGGTGAATTGGTCAGATATATCGAGGAACAGAAACTACCGCATCATTTGAAGAGGATTATTAGTATCAAAATGAATGAATATTTTGGACCTACCTGGCGTACAGAAAAGTTTGCTGTTCGTTCATCTGCGGCTGGAGAAGATTCTGAAGGCACATCATGTGCAGGACAGATGGAAACATTCCTCGGTGTTCGAGGTGAAGAGAATGTAAGTTGATAGATTGTATCAGCTATACATGTATTCAATGCTCAATGTTGGCTCAATTAACATTCAATCCCTCTCCAGATCTACAAAAGTGTCGTAAAGTGTTGGGCATCACAATATCGTTTCATAGCTGTTCAATACAAGCGAAATAATGGCTTACCAATCGCTAGTGAGATGGCGGTGATTATCCAAAAACTTATTGAATGTGATAAAGCTGGTATTCTATTCACATGTGATCCAGTGAAAGGTAATCTAAATGAAATGCTGATCACAGCAAACTATGGTCTTGGTGAGGTAAGTTATCATAGCGACCATTTCAAGCTACTAGATCATATCCTGATTGACCCACTTATTGTAGAGTGTCGTTTCTTCGATCAGTGAGCCTGACAATATCAGAGTCAAATTAGACATAGATCGAAAAGGAAGCCTATTCATTTCGGGTATTAATGAAGTTGTGATAGGATCAAAAGAAAAAATTGTTACCACTGAGGAATATGGCCAAGGATCACAGATTGTTGACAATAAAAGGCGGGAAAGTTGTTGCATAAGTAAGGAAGAAGTTTTGAAACTTGGTAAAGTTTGCCTTGAGGTGAGAAAAATACAGAGATGTTGTCTGATACTTATCATATGTCTGATACATGTACATGTATTAATGGTGTGTGCTTTTATTGCTTATCAAGATTAGTAGATTTTATCGCGGATCTTGTGATTTTGAATGGGGCATGAAGTATTCCAATGATTCACAGCCTCAGATTTACATCTTTCAATGTCGACCTGTCACTTCAATCAATGCACCAAGTGATTGGCAATTGATTCATGAATTGGATTCAGCTCATCCCTCTGAAAATGAATGTCTTACCACAGCAAATGTGGGCGAAGTTTATCCTGGTGCATCATCTCACGTCTGTATTAGTCTTCAAATTCCTTTGGGATTTTTGGGATTCATGGTAAGAGTGTTATTTTTCATGCATAATATTTACCATGTGTAAAAATGATGCCCTTTGATACCGTTTTCTGTCAGAAACGCTTCAAATTTGCTGTTGGAAGCTTTAAACTGATTCCATATCTTTCAAGAGGTTGCTTCATCTGTAGAAACAATGTATTTGTCTGTATCAAGGATGTAAGTTAACCATAAGATTTATTGATATTTTAGAATTATAATTGAAATTGAAAATTGTCAGGGACTTTTGATAAGATATGATCAAGACCCTAGAAAGGAAAATTTCATGACTATGGGAATGGAATATTCATTGCTCGGGCATCGAATGGATGATATGGAGGTTAAATTGGATTCTTATGAACGATTGACCACTGGACCAAGAATACCTTTTTGGAGATGTTTAATCAGTTGCTCACAAATGCTTTTTCCAGTTTATTGGAGAGTCAAACGATACCAAAAAGAGCCTATTGACTTCAATTTTAAGGATATTCAAAAAAATGAAACTAGTCATCAGTTGTTCTCGACGCTTTTACGCAAATCTTGCGGAAAATTATGCGAGGTAATTGAAAAAACAGCAGATATTGTCAAATATTCTATGGAAATTTATTCATTTGTTACTCATAGGCTACCGATTTGCATCTTTGCAGTACATATGCTTCATCTCTATTGAACTCTTTTCTCATCAGTCTCCTATCAATCAGAGGTAATGAAATGTGATGAATTATTACTAGCCTCATTTTTCCTTCAAAATTTATCATGCTTGTAATCTTATTAACAGATGATCGTCACCTTTTTACTGACTTTTCACTGCTCCTCTCATCTTGTGAAAAATTTGCCAGCGCTCGTATTCCCGATAGTCTTCGAGATATTGCCGAGTTTATGCTACCATCAAAGGAAAAATTCTCATTAATGTCTGATCAACAAGCTCTTCAGTATCTGATTGATCCAAGTAATCCAGTTCATGTAAAGTATAAGAAATTCATGGAAGAAAATGGACATCGAGGTCTAAGAGAGTGTGATTGGGCGGGAAAAATTTGGCGTAAAAATCCAGCAGCAATTCTTCAATCGTTAAGAGTAAGTTTGAACTTGAATCATTCCCTCATACTAACAACCATAGAGATGAGCAATCAGTGTTACTTATAAAATTAAAACACGCCACCGAACTAAAAAATGCCGAAAATTTTATCTCTGAATCAACATCTTCATCGAAATTCTGCCAACTTTTAATTCATTCTTATATGTGAGGCCAATTAAAATCGATTCTTTTCTCATAGGTTCTACTCCAAACTGATTGTTCCAGCTATGGTACTTCCTGGAAGATTGATGATGATGAAATAATCCGACAGCTGAAAACTCCACTTCCGGATAAATTGAAATTTCTACTGAAAAGAGTTGTGTTGCCACTGGCTCGAGTTTTCGTTGGAACGCGAGAAGAAAGTAAAAATATACTCGTATGGACAATAGATCAACAGAGAAAAGTTTTCGATTCAGTAGCTCAAATGTGTGTGTCTGAGAATTTGCTACCAGATGCTGATCTTTTATATCATATGACTGTAATGGAAATATTCCAATTAACTGGTGGACAGAAATCTAATCCTCAGCTAGTTTCTATGGCCAAACGACGCAAAAAATTATTATCAGCTATCGAAGAATACGTCTACCCTCTGTTTGTATATGGACCACTAGTCGAGCCAAGTAGTGTACGATTTCTTAATTCTATTTCGACTGTGATATTGGACTTATATCTGTTTTTCTCGTTCCAGAGAGATGAAGAGGATTTCTCGAATATCCAAATAAAATCTTCAGAGATTATCAATGGAACAGTTGTTAGCCGTGGTAAAACCAAAGGGAAAGTTTATGTTGCTCGAAATATGGAGGAAATTGGAAAAATACAGGTGATCATCATAAGATTGATTTTCTCGATCATTCAATTCTAATTTATGCTCTATATTTTACTCAGGCTGGAGATATATTGGTGACTTATTCAACAGATGTTGGTTGGAGCCCACTTTTTCCTATCATCGGAGGACTTATCACCGAAATTTGTGGCTTAATCTCCCATGGAGCTGTGGTTGCTCGTGAATTTGGCCTTCCTTGCGTTGTTGGTGTACAACGTGCAACTCAAATCTTCAAGACTGGAGAAACTATAAGCTTAGATGCTGATAATGGAATTATCATGAAAATATCGGGTTAACAGTCTTATTTCATCAGGGTTTGAAACCTGCAAAATTGCCAGAGAATTCACAAATCTATCTACAGATGAAACAAAATTATCGGTTGGAGCAGATGAGTAACAAACAAATTTGTCGAGGAGTGATCTCGCTTTTTTCGGTATCTCTTTTTCTCCTCTCCGAATACTCCTCAATTTATATTGGATTTTCATTCATCACAATTCAATCAGAGGAATGTATAACAAATTAATCATTGGATAAACAGATCTTATCTCAAGAAATGCTGTTCAAGGTGAAAAATACGATGAATTCAAGCACTATCGTTCCACGAGTTTGAAGAGGATGGTCCAGATGAGGAGAGAATTTGATTCATGCCCAAAGTTTTGATTGAATAAATGTAGAAATATTAAGCGATCTTATTCATTTGATATTGGAAAAATTTCGATTGAAATCTCAACTACTATGACAGAGAATATCATTTTATTACCCTATTTTCCAGGTGATTTAATCATTTGAGAATGAAGGCAAGGTAATATCTCAAAAGATGATCTTCTGGTAGAGTCCCTAAATACTTGCGAAGCGTAGTCAGAAGAACGGCAGAAAAAACCATCAATGAGCCGATCACTGTACAAATATCTGGAATAACATGGAAAATGGTGATCTGGAGAACGAATGCCAGGAAAAGATCCATAGAACATTGAGCCATGACAACAATCCCAGCTTCTTCTACGCTGAGTGCCTTGGTGTAAAAAATTTGACCAAAATAGCCGAGAACACCGATAAGCATTATGAATATTACCGTTATTCCGCGCTCTGGGACATAAAGTGAACCTGAGAAGTAGGCAATAATTGAATTCTCAGCACTTGCAACCCAACTACACGTGAATACAATAACAGCGAAATGAGCTCGTTTCAAGTATCTGAGAATAAGGGCTGTGGCAGATTGACACATTGCGGCACCAAGACCACAAAAAAGTCCGAGAATTTGTGACGTTGAATCGTGTTCATGTTCATGTCCCAAGAATGCATCTAGTTTTGCTGTTAAAGATATACCAATCAGTGCGATTATCAAAGCAATTACATGAAAAATTCCACATGGTTCTCTGAAGAATATTCTTGCAAAAATTGTTGTAATGACTGGCGCTATTAAGATGAGGACCATTGCCTAAAAAATAAGTTGATAATTATAGTCATACATTTCGTATTTTCAGGAGGTGAATCAGCTTAATCAATGTTTTCTTTCTCTCTCTCTAATCGATACATACATTGGCCAATGGTAATAATTGAATGGTCAAATATCGTAGATACATTCCAGTAGCTCCACTGATCCCTCGAAGAACTAGCCATATTCGAATGTCTTTGGAACCAAAAATTGGTTCATTCGGTAAACTGGCTAATGAGGCAGAGGCTAGGATGCCCATCTGAATGAAGCGAACAAAGCCAATTAAGGCTGGATCCACATCACCAGTGAATTTAACAAGAACACTAACCATCGAAAAAATTGCTGATGACACTAGAGCGAAAAAAAGTCCTCGAAAACTTGCCCAAAAAGATAAAGTAACGGCAACTGATTGTTTTCGTAAATTATTGATAGCAATTGAGGCTTGAATGGAAAGAGATCTTTTTCGAGGAGAACTTTTATCATCTTCACTTATTGAAGGCAACTTTAGAGTTTCATGTTGAAACTTTTTGGTTGTAAAATTTTCTGGTACAATAATTACCGGCTCATCTCTGTTCAAACTCGATTCTTTTAGATCAGCCATACTGACGATGGGACAAGATTGATTGTAGAATAAGATATAAAAATTTGACAACTAGAAAAAAAATTTTCATCCAATCTATCTGATCTAGAAAAGAAATCTTCTGAACCATAAATCAATTCATCATGTTCCAAAACGCTGGACTATATCAAGACTGCATGTAATTCCTTGGCCTTTGTCTTTATGATTTTTTTTCTCTGATTTTTCCCACTTACTATTCCCTTCTTTTTTTTCTTCCAACATGCTGAATCATAGATCATCGAAGGTACGATTCATATTTTTTTCTCTGCATCTGTATAAGAACCGAAGCCTGCTGTTAATCTACAGGATTCATCTACACAGTTCCAGTTGTATAAGGTAACTGGAAAGTTGGCATCAATCAAGGCCAATGATGTGAATAAAGAATGTTAATTCATTATCATATTGAGAATAGGGGGCAATTGAACGGTCGAATGTAGATGCCAAACGATCAGCATCCAGAAATGAAGCCAAAAGAGAGATGAGATAAAAAAAAAGTTCATCAAGCTTTCATGATGAAATATTATATCCAATCCCAATCCTCACAGTATCCAGTAGCATGTGTCATCACCATAAACATTGCTGTTTACACACATGCTGTGTTTTTGTTTTGATGCGAAACTTTTATCTTTCATCTTTTTTTCGATTAGTATTGACAATTACCACGATTATATTGATCTGATCGATTTGTTTTAATCATTTTGGTTGTCAAGAATACTGTATTAGTAGTGTGCTGGCTCGGTGGTCTGGTTGTCTCTGGTCCAAATCAAGTGATACTCGATCAGAATCTTGGAATACACTGCCGGCTGATTTGCCATGATGTTTACTCGTAATTTGTTGGATTATGGTCGCTCGGCCATGGTGTCATCATCATGTTCACCAATTTCAATACTTTTGTCATCATTCAAAGCTCAAAGACATCAACAACTATCAGGTCCATTTCGATTCAATGGTCGACGATCACTTCATCTTGTGCCGATTGTGGTTGAACAAACTGGTACCGGTGAACGAAGTTATGATATATTTTCTCGACTTCTTAAGGAACGAATTGTTTGTCTAATGGGACCAATTAATAGTGATACTGCTTCACTGACTGTAGCACAACTGCTATTTTTACAGGCTGAAAGTGCCAAAAAACCTATCCACATGTACATTAATAGTCCTGGAGGAGAGGTGCCCGCTGGTATGGCCATTTATGATACTATGCAATATATTTTGCCTCCAGTTGCAACATGGTGTGTTGGACAATGTGCCTCGATGGCCAGTTTATTGTTAACAAGTGGTACACCTGGTATGAGGCATTCGTTGCCACATTCAAGGATCATGGTACATCAGCCACACGGAGCTGCATCAGGACAGGCAACCGATATAGCTATCCAAGCGGACGAAATAATTAGAATTAAAAGGCTCATCAATGAATTGTATGCTAAACACACGGGCAGACCTATTGAAAGTATTGAGACACTACTTGAGAGAGACAAATTTATGTCACCACAAGAAGCGAAAGATTATGGTTTAATAGATGAAGTTTTAGCTCAACCCAAGGCAGAAGCGTAAAACTCTTCTTACACTAAAGTTTTCATCTTTTTTTGGTGCCTCAAATCAGTCATTTTCGAATAAATTACATGAGAATCAATACAAATGTCTCATCATAAGTCGGATTAATAAGTCTATCCACGGTGACTTCAATGTTCGAGATTTTTGAAAATGTGATGATATCTATCTCATTTATCATTCATGACGGTCAAGTTGGTTGTATTACATGATTGTTTGATTGACCACTCTTTCTTAAAAGTTTAGGTTTTCTGTAGATTTGTTCGTAAGAAATCGAATTATGCTAGGTTCCACCTTTTCCAATGTTCAAGCATAGAAAATGGATATTTTACCTGGTAATTTTCTACATTCTCACGGTGAAAATCGATTCAACAGACTACCTTGAAAGTTCATTATCTAAGCGAATCATGACGAAAATAATAATAAGTTTCCATGGAATAAAATTTCCAGACAAACCACCATTCAAACGTTCCCTACTTCCACACTCATCATCAACCAGTTCGATGATGTCTCGAAAATTTTCTTTCACCATTGTAACTCACCATGAATCACCAGTGATTCACCTCATCTCACAGGAATTTTTTCCATGAAAATCAAATTTTCACCTATTCCATTGTCCATCTATATTTAACCATGGAAATTTCGCAATTGAAATGAATCGTCCAAGCTCACCTTCATACACACACATACACTAGGTTTGTCTGTGTTAGCAGAAAAAAAGGGTCATCTATGAGAATAGAATTGATATACTTTCTCTCTTTAATGATCACGCAACTTTGTTGTCAGATGAATTCCAAGTCAATTTCATTTGCAACTTCGCTGAGAGATGATATAAACTGTGAATACCATGGAAAGAGAGAGAGAGAGAGAGAGAGAGAGAGAGAGAAAGAAGCCTGAGAGCAGCTCCACAGGAACCGCCTGCTATATACACTGCTATACAAAAATACGCGCATTACAATTGAAAATGGGCAAAGTAAAGATATTCTCTCTACTAGGCACCATGGAATATATATTCTCTCTACTCTAGATGCTACACACACACACAATATTCTCTACTAGGCGCATGATATCTTGCTCTCTCTCTCTCTCTCTCTTCGATTTTCTGTGCCTATCTGAATGTCTATGTGTATGTGAAAAAATTTAATTGTTTCTCTCTCTCTTTCTCTCTTTCTATCTCTCTCTCTGGTAATATTGGTTGGATGTTTGAGTGTGTGTAAAGGGAAAAGAAGAAAATTTTCACGGATCTGTACTTCAGTGTTCATTTGATCATCATTGTTCTTTTGGCTATCATTCGTGTGTTTGTGTGTGTCTGTCTATTGATTGAAGAGTACACTTGGTCATTTGTGGTTACATATTGATTACTATACGCTATTACATAATATTAAGGTATTTATTTTTTATCTTTTTTAAGAATAATTTTCATTCTCTTTACTACTGTCTCTCTCTTTCTCTATGTGATTCGGGTGAGATAAGACAAAATCAATTATTCAGCTTTGCCCAAATCAACCAGATACAAGCTTTGCCTGGGAAACATACACATACACAACACATACCCACATTGAGCATTCAATGTGCTTCCTTACGTTGATGTATTAGTTTCCCATCCATTATTTTGAGCCATATTTTTTTGCTTCTTCCTCCTTTTGATTGTCCATTGTCTATTGGATTGTATTTGCTTTCTAACCCAGTGTAATCCTTGAATCCATTTGCTAGTATATTCACTCACTTTGAATACTGTATGTATACCTCTTTCCTCATACACATTCACACACACTCTTGACCCAAGATAAGCAGTTCAAGGTGGATACTTTCTCTTCTGCCTATTCAATTGTGTAATGTGTTGTAAGACAGAGAGAGAGAGAGAGACAGAGACTGTGCCTTTTAAATATTACTCAAGAGTCGTCATTTGGTAAAGAATCTCTCTCTGTTATTAATTTTTTTGTTTACATCACATTTTAAGGGTTGAAATTGAGATATTTAATTTATCTGGGAAGTCTTACAGTGTGTGTGTATGTGTCAAATTAATTTTCTTCCAATTTTGTGGTTTGGTGTGTATTATCACTAACCGGTGACTTGTCTTTTCTCTTCCTCTCTCTCTCTCTCTTCATCACACAGCAATAGGAGTGGTCTTGGTTGGTAAATTGATTGATTTCACATTTGGCTAATCGAAGGTGATTGATTTAAAAGGTCATTCTCTACTCGTGTTGGTTTGTGTGAGTGTGTATCCGTCTGTGTGTTTGTGTCTGTGTGTGTACGTGTGTGTGTGTGTGTTGAAGTGATCAAGAATCTCTTGGTGTTTGGTGGTTGATAATCTCTCAATTGTAATAATAATAATAAAGAAATAAAGAAACCAAAATGGCTGACCAATTAACGGAGGAACAGATCGCTGAGTTTAAGGAAGCCTTCTCATTGTTCGATAAAGATGGTGATGGTACCATAACCACTAAAGAATTGGGTACCGTGATGAGAAGCTTGGGACAAAATCCTACCGAAGCTGAGCTTCAAGATATGATCAACGAAGTAGATGCCGATGGTAATGGTACCATTGATTTTCCTGAATTTCTTACAATGATGGCAAGAAAAATGAAAGATACCGACTCCGAAGAGGAGATTAGAGAAGCCTTCCGAGTGTTTGACAAGGATGGTAATGGCTATATTTCTGCTGCCGAATTGAGGCATGTGATGACCAATTTGGGTGAAAAGCTCACTGATGAAGAGGTGGATGAAATGATTAGAGAAGCAGATATTGATGGAGATGGTCAAGTGAATTATGAAGGTAAGCTGTGTGTGTATAATGATTAGATGAATTTGAATTTATTATGAAATTCTTCCACGATTACAATGTCTGTGCATGCAAGTTATTGTTGACATTACTCTACTCCTATTATGACATGCTTTTGATCCGATCAATATCTAATCTCATTCTTCTTCTTTCATGTCTCCATACATTTTTATATCCTATTTTTACAGAATTCGTCACCATGATGACATCCAAATAAGATGTTGAACATTCTAAGCAAGGCCTCTATTAAAAACACATATATGAAAATATATAATTACATGATTATCATACTATCTACTATTCATTCACCTAATGCACCCACTAAGCTCCATAAATACGAGGAGCTAGGAGGATGAACCATACAAGACTCAAAGAATAAGCAGAAGTCGTACACACAATTTTATCCAGCTACTTTGTTTCAACTAATCTCCTTCTGGATTTCTTATTATATTACCATCAAGTATATATATATATTTACATATATTTTGACACCACCGCTGGATCATCACTTTAGCGTTACATTGACATTTGTTCAACGGAGCGCGCATTCATACGATAAAAAAAAGGAAAGAGTGTATAATATGGTGTCTACTTCTCTCGCTCTCAATCATCAGTTGTGTTTGGAACCATTGGGTGGTGGATATATCTGATAAACAAAAAAGCAAACATAAGCCCAAAAAAGCACGGATGAAAGGACATGTGATTTAGCGGAATAAGCTTGTTTGCATGGTCATACGAAATCATCCTTGTGCGATCACCCCATATCTTTTCTCTCTCTCTCCCCCTCACATAGTCATCTCATGTTAACTTTACTACCCTTAACACGCTCTAATCAGGGGATTACAATTGTTCAAATTGTCCTGGATTCATTCTGCGCATACCTACATACCTTCTCTCTTTTTTTCTTCAAAACACCTATGAAACTGCATTGGAGCCATTTTGAAACTTTTCTCGCTCTTATTCAAAATATACGGTTGCATCTCTCATTCAAGACTTACATTTTTTTACAGCTACAGGTTTGATGATACAATAGAGTTCATCATCGAATTGATGATTAATCAATTTTTCGAAATGATGTGATTGTCAAACGATGACCAGTTGCCTATTGCTGGCCCTACCCCGGTAGCATAAGGATAATCATACCAGCGATAATCACCCAGATCGTAGCTGTACTATTCCTCTGTCGCGTCTTGATTTATCTTTCTCTCTGTCACCGTTTTCTTTCTACACACCCGGATTTTCAATCCATCTGCTGCAATATTATCGAAAATTCATTCTACTACTTTGATTCTCTTTGAGAAGAACAGAAAACAAAAACTTGTGCTGATACATCTCTCTTTCTCTCCCTATTTCTCGTATGTTTTTTCTGCTGGAACGAATTCAGATTCTCAATTTTTCCAGTTACACACCTGCTATCATCTCTCTTTCTCTCTCTCTCTCTCTCTTTTTGAAACTTAATTATGATTCTTGATTGGTTTGTTCCTGATTAAAGATAAAAAGTATTCCGATTTCAATTCATATCTCTCTCTCTCTCTCTCCACTCTTTGTCTCGTGAAAAATTTTTTCACCTTTGAAATCTCTCCTTTGGAATCGGATCATGAATCGTGAATTTTTTACTTGAAAATTCCCAAAATTTTTCCATACACTGGAATTTCCAACCAACCACAACGACAATTTCGATTGTCTCCCAGTATCAACTTATCGTGAGCACAAATAATGAGTCAGCGTAAACTTTACATCGAATACTCAACTAGATACACTGTAATACTCTCTCTCTCTCTTTTCAACTCTACCCATCAAATTCTCATAAATCAATCAATGATCGACTGTCATCAATCTAAATTATATCCATTCTCTCCACTCTATGGGAAGTGTTCATCAATCTATCATCGATCGGAAGTGCTCATTTCCGGGAATACCAAGTTCGATCAATGTCCTCTCTCCTTCTTCCAAAGTTCTTTCCAAGTTTTCCTTATTTCAACTAGAATTTCCAATTCAAAAATTTTTTCCATCGCCTCATTGACAAAAATTTTCCAGGTAATTATTAAACTTCAAAACCATTCCGAGCATTTAAACTTGCTCCCCTTTTTAAATCCCTTTTAACCCTTTAAAACCCGAAAAAATGATCACCATGGAGATACATGGTATGATATTGTTCATGAAAAAGACATGTCTTGGGTTGTGAGAGAGGATAAAATTTTCATCATCATGAAAACAAGTTACTGATGATGTTTTAACGTTTTGATAACTGGTACCAGTAACTGAATCATTTTTATACACAACTCGGTGTGGTTTGGTGTGTAGACTGTGAGTGGTGATCAAAATTATCAGACATTGATTGGAAGTGAGATAGATTGATTTTTTTTTCTACTTCTCCTTTGAGGAGCCTTAATTGTGGCTCTTTTCTTTCCATACTTTTATGCTGATCACTGGCTGTGAGTGTGTATACTTCACCTCCACAACATAATAGTCTAATTAAATCTCAACTCTATCGATATATGTATATCAATGAATATAATGAATTGTCATCATTCATGTTACCGCGTTGAATTTTGATAATAGTAATAATAATAATAATAATCATAATAGTCTTTCTCTTTCGCTTTTTGCTTAATCTTTTCCCAAGTGATAATGATTAATGATAAATGATGATAATTTGATCTGTGAGTTCATGTTTAAATTCATTCATTACACTATTGATTGTTGATTATCGTGATTGAATGAATGAATCAATGAAATCTACTCATTAATTGATCTCATACCACAACTGTCAACACTACTCTCTCTTCACTGAAAGGAATGTGTTGTGTTTCTTTCTTGTGTATGTGTATGTGAATATTAAAACCTCTTTTTCATCAATTTTCCTCTCAATTTCCACATGATCTAAATTTGGTTAATTAGCTCTCAAACTCAAAGTGTATCAGAAGTCCAAAAAGTACTCATGATGAGCATCAATACTAAGTGAGTATATTAACCGTGAATTTGATGGCCACTGTGTATTGTGTGTATGAGGAAACACAATTTGTGTGTATTTTTGCACTCAAATCTTATCTTCATGTGTGTGTCTTTGACACCAAATATCATCACAACACATCATGATAAATAATATTTCAACGCTCTCTAATCATCTCTTTTTGTTCTTCTCTTCTCTTTCTACAGTTTCCATGTAAAATTATTCCAAAATAAATCATCATCACACTCAAACAGATCAACTATATCGTCATCACTATTATCGGAATGACTTCATTGATTCGATATTGTTGCTGTATTTTATTTCTCTTCTGTCCATGCACTTGCTTTTCTATCAATTATAATGTGAAATAATGTGTTCTATTACCACACGGACTATATCGGAGGATACTTTCCTCAGATCAAAAAGTTCCGATCAATTGACAAGATGATACCATATTCTTCATCATCATCTTATCTATTGGCGATGCATTACTCATATTCGTCCAGCTCGCCACCATTAACCCGCCGTAAACGATGGAAATTATGGGCATTTATACGTCTATTGCTCTATCTGAAGTTATTCTCACTCATACGAGCCCACTCAATATCTTCTGGACCCTCCAAATCATCCTGTGATCATGTTCTATGTTATCATGGTACATGTCAAGAGGGAAAGTGTAATTGTGATCGTGGATGGCAAGGCTCAGCGTGTCACATGTGTGAAGGTCGATCACTACTTGTCGAACCATCCGGATACATAACTGATGGTAAAGACAATTACAGTACCGATCTTCAATGTACATGGCTAATCGATTCTGGAAAGCCAAACTCAACTATTCGTCTACGATTCGTTGAATTTGCGACCGAATGTAGTTGGGATCATTTGTATATATTCGATGGTGATTCTATTCATTCTCCCCTGATTGGTGCATTCAGTGGTCTTTTGATTAAAGAAGGTTATAGCTTTAAAGAGCCACCTGAGGTTCTGGTCACTTCGGGTAGAGCTTATCTCTATTTTTACTCAGATGCAGCATACAATATGAGTGGCTTCATCATCTCTTATAATGACCATGCTTGTCCGAAAAATTGTTCCTCACATGGTGCATGTATTGATGGTATTTGTACTTGTGATGGTAATTGGAGTGGACACGCTTGTGATAAACCTGTGTGTCCCAACAAATGCTCTTCAAATGGTAGATGTAATGTGGAAGAAAAGAGATGTATCTGTGAGCCTGGATATATTGGTGATGATTGTTCTCAGTCTGAATCAAGTGAAAATTGGGTCTCAGTGCATTCCATTGGTAGTATAAAGGGTCGTGCTTTGCATCAAAGTGTGGTCTCTGGAAATTCTATGTGGGTAATCGGTGGGGATAGTTTTGATAAAAGTACCGAGCGAGACGAATTCTTTATAAGATATGATCTCAAACTCAAAAAGTGGGAACCAATCGAAATTCCATCGAGTGGACCTGCACCAAGATTTGGTCACACACTTGTCTCTTACAACAATTCACTCTATTTATTTGGAGGCATGATCAAACAGAGTGGACTAGTCGTTAACGAATTATGGCGTTATAGTGATAATGATTATCAGTGGGAAAAAATTGTCACCTCAGAAAATCCTTCTGATAGCAAGTTTTGTTACTCAAACTTTTGTAGTCCATTGAAGTAAGTTGAACAATCTCATTTTTACACCTTCAAAATTTTACTACTTTTTCTATGAGGATAAACGCTCTAATTCTTTTTCATAATCTGATGACTTGCTCCTTTGAGTTTTATGAACTTTTTCCCTAAAGAATGTAGGTTCAGCTTTTGTTATCATTACACAAGATAATGTTATGAATTAGCGGTTTTTCCTAAGTTTAGCTTCCGCATTTTCTTACTCAGCTAACCTTAAGCATACTGAAAGTTAACCCTCTTCAGACCCTTTTTCAATTATTATTATTATTTATTCTCTTCTAGAACTATTGGACACACCGCCAATATCGTTAGTGATAAAATGATCGTTATTTTTGGCCACAGTCCTGTCTATGGATATCTGAATGCTGTTCAAGAGTATGATTTCTCTCGAAACTCATGGACTTTGGTGGAAACAAGTGGTGCACTGGTCAGGGGAGGTTTTGGACATTCCAGTTCATACTATCCTGAAAAAGATTTGATATACGTTTATGGTGGCTATCATTCTTCCTCTAGTGATCCTCAATTAGTCGATTTGTTGTATAGCTACAGTCCCACACGAAAGTCTTGGCGTTTGTTGACTCCAAGCAATTCGCCCAGATATCTCCATTCATCAGTCATAATTTCCGGTTTAATGTACGTTTATGGAGGAAATGGGCACAATTCAACCCAAGATCATATTGGAAAATGTTTCTCAGTCCCATTTTTAGCCTACGATATTGAATGTGACGCATGGATCTCAATGAAAGGACCCTCCTTCCAAAGAGTTGGTCGCTATGGGCACAGTGCGATAGTATACAAAGATGAAATGTACATATTCGGGGGGTTCAATGGACTTATGCTCAATTCTTTACTTAAATTTTATCCTGGTGATTGTCCATCATCCACATCTTCCTCTCAGTCTTCACTTTCCTCTTCATCTACTCTGGTACCATCATCTTTCCATCACTCTTACCGTAGGAACTGCCTCAAATCAAAGCCCACTTCATCTTCGCTCTTAGCGAAAAACTCGAGTTTCTGTGATCATCGTGAGGCTAACTTCAGTGAACTCTGCTCCAATTTAAAAGATTGTCATTCTTGCTTAGAAAATTCTTATGGCCTAGGCGGGTAAGTGTCCTCATCTGAAGCGAATACTATTCCTGAATTTCTTTTCACTTCTGAATCTGACAAACAATCTTCTCTAATAGGAAGAGTGAATGTATATGGTGCGATGGCTTATGTAGTCATAAAAAATGTCGAAAGTCCATAACTGGCTCAAAAGTCAAGATAACGGATCCAGCTAGATGTGATGTAATCCGTAGGAAAGATATTGATTGCGAAAGAACTGATAATTGCCATCTATGTGATGCTAAGCCTCAATGCAAATGGCAAGGTCATAAGCAATGTGGTGTTAATCGAGATCAAAGTATTGTGGATAACTCCAGGATCGCCAACATGGGCCCAGGATCGATGAGTCGTGATGAGTATGTTATTCATTTTTCTAAAAATGAGTGAGATTGAGATTGCCAATTGTATATTACATCGAGATTTAGATCAGATCCATCTCAATTTTTAAAAAAAAACATCTTTTCAGTATCAGTGAATGTTCAGTAGAAACCTGTTTCACAAAAATTCAACTCAACCTACCCCATAGACATGAAAAGTGGCTGAAGAACTTGAAAGGATTTCATTGAAGTATTTTGACTGATTCAAGTTTCTGTGAAATTTTGATTCATTTAAATTCAGAGAAATTAAGAATCCTTTCTCTTTTTCTCTAGACCTCGTTATCGGCGTGATACTTGTGAACCAGCTTGCTACACTCGTACATCTTGTGCTAATTGTTCTGGAATTGCTGGAAGTCAGTGTATGTGGTGCAGTTCATCTAAACAGTGTATCGATTCGAATGCCTATGCTGCTGTTTTCTCATTGGGCCAGTGTATGGAGTGGACCATCCAGCAGGCTAAATGCAATTCATTCAATTGTGCTGATATACCAACTTGCGATGCTTGTCAAAAAAATCCTCGATGTGGATGGTGTGATGATGGTTCTGGAACTGGAGTCGGCAAGTGTATGGAAGGCTCTTATACAGGATCCTTGGAAGCCTTAACATCTTGTCCAAACGAACGATGGCATTTTGTCTCCTGTCCAGACTGTCAATGCAATGGGCACAGCACCTGTACTGAGAATCCGAAAGTGTGCGATAAACCTTGCCGAGATCTCACCGAAGGTAGCAATTGTCAGCGATGTAAAGCAGGTCATCACGGAAATCCCGTGAATGGAGGATCTTTCTACGAAATGAAAGGTAAATCCAGCTTATCTTCATTTCTAAGGAATGTGATATTCATCAATTTATTTTCCTTTGCTAGGCGAAAAAGTGATACTTCAAGCTTGCCGTCCATGTGAGTGTAATCATCATAGTGAAGATTGTCATCCGGAGAATGGAAAATGCTATTGTAACACTAAAGGGATTGTTGGTCATCATTGTGATAAGTGCGATGAACCAAGCCACTACTTTGGAGATCCAACAAGAGTGGGTGGATCTTGTTACTACAATTTATCGGTTGACTTTCAATACACTTTCAATATGTCCAAAGCTGATGATAAACACTTCACACGTATTAACTTTATGAACTCGCCGATGAAATCTGATGTAGATGTTGATTTCTCAATCACTTGCAATGCCAAAGCTCTGGTGAATATCTCAATCGGGACATCATCTGAAAATCGTACTCTACAATCGCAGTTGGACTGTGGCTCTTTCAACACTGTCAAATTACGATTCAGCTATCAAGACAATTCTTTTGGCAGCGATAATACAACATTCTACGTTAATGTTTATGACTTTGTTACTCCTTTTGTACTTCAGATTGCATTTTCTCAGCATAGAACTCTAGATCTACTACAATTTTTTGTGACTTTTTCTAGCTGCTTTTTAACATTACTCATCATTGCTGCTGTTTTATGGAAAATTAAGCAAAAATATGATATGTATAGACGACGACAGCAAGCTTTTCTGGAACTAGAACACATGGCTAGTCGACCTTTTGCAAGCATATTCGTTGATCTGCAGGACAATCAACTATGTAATTACAAAGCTCGATTGAGCAGTGATGGGGATACCATCAGTCATTCGATAATCAAAACAAAAGATCCTACACCCATCGCTCTTGAACCTTGTGCCACCGGGAAAGCTGCAGTATTATCACTCATTTTAAGACTACCTACTGGTGGTTCTCGAACAGTACCGCCTGGTCAAACTGGTCTCGCCATTGGTTCGGCACTTGTTTCACTAGGATCAATGGATCACAAATGTCCAAAACATGATGTTTCTGTGTCTTCTCAAGCTTCAAAAATGAGTGCTCTCAAGAGCCAAAATAGCTCAACTAGTGTATGAAGAAATATCAAGCTATCAGAGAAAGAGAGAGCATACCAAACAGTTTCCTCAACAATCCACATGTATATCTAACTCATATTATAATGTTTTTTTTAAAGTAATCGTTATTTTTTCTCGCAGCCCGATGCTTGCGATTCCCAAAGTAACTTTTCTTCTATCAAAGATCAAGAAAAGAGGGACAAAGCTCCAATCTTTTTATGTGAATCTCATTTAGATATTTAATGTATTCATTGAGAATTTTGCATCGAATCACTGAAACCAGCTTCCGCCAAACAGAAGAAAAATTCACGCGGCCAAGAGACTCAGATTCATTCTGTAAATTTAATTGAAAAAAAATATAATTAAATGTTTGAGAAAAATATATTCATGTCTGAAAGTTTCTCGTCATTTTTTAAGCTAAGCATGGTGAACATAGGATGAACTTATAATCGAATGTGTATTAGTTTGAATGAGATAATTTTGGTGCAGAAAGAGTCTATTTCTTAGTTCATAGTTTATAGAGAAAGTTTTAATTATTATTATTAGTGGCCTTTCCTTGTCTCACTTCTTCAATTTTTTCTTGCATATACGCTGAAAAGCGTTTCATCGGTTCCGAATTGAGTCGATTAAAACCAGGTATTTGCACCTTTAACCTTTCCATCCATTTAGCTAAGCATGGATAAGGTCGAAAATCGAAACGACACGCTTCGGCAAATGAGAGTGAAGCTAATATCGAGAGATCAGCCAATGTGATGTGTCCAGTGGCCAAGTATTCCCTACCATCAAGATGTTGATTAAGGAGTACCAATTTTTGTCGAAACTTGAGTTCATCCTCAAGCCGAGGCTCACGACCAGATAGATAGGAAGCCTTGAAAATGGAAAGACATAATTATTATCTGGCACTCGTGAATCATTTTCTCTCTCTCTCTCTCTCTTTGAGATTAGATCAAGATCGGCTTATAAACTTTGGTTAGAGATTGAGTTTCTTTCAAACGGAAAGTAGTTTAGATATGGTTATGTATCGATCATTTTGTTCCTCTTGTCTTGGTTAAATTCATATTTACTTTCATTGTCTCTCGTCTCTCTCTTTCGCACACACATGTATACGAATCAGAGTGACAGATATAAATCATGAGTTTTGTATCAAAACACAGTCACAAGAGGGTTTATCAGCATTATGTCATTGATGAGTAGAGAGAGAGAGAGAGAGAGAGAGAGAGAGAGACATAAAGCGAGAAAGAGATGTTAAATGAAATGAAAAAAAAACGGGAAGCAAGAAGAGGAAAAAAAATATGTATAATCGGAATCTCTGTGCAAAGAAATGAATCGCAAAACCAGATGAGAAGAGAGAGATAATCGTTTCACTTACCAGATAATCAGTTTGAGCTTTGTACAATTGAGTTCCGTCAAAATAGAGAAACTGATCGATTAGTGGTCTCTCACGCAAATTAACGGGATATAAGTAATGATCTTTATAAAATTTTTCTACCAAGTACGTCATAATAGCACGACTAAAAAAAATTTTGTTGATCACACACACAGATGGGGGAGAGAGATAAATAGACAGATAAATAAAATCATGGAGGAAAAAAATTTGACTGATTAGAACATGACAAAGAATCGAAAGGTGAAGTGAAGTCATTGGATAGGTATGTACATATGTATGTATAATGGTGAATTTACCTTTCCCAAATTACAAAACCATTATCAACCAGAGTGGGCACACAGTGGAAAGGATTTATCTAAGGGGAACGAAAATTTCAAAAAAGGGAATCATTTTTTTCTCTCCATCAACACCTTTCCCAATCGACTGGAAAAATAATTCCCCCCTTTTTTTCGAAGTGTCAAACAAAAAGTGAACACACACAAAAAGAAGCATTGAATCACTACATACCTTACTAAATTGTGGACTAAATTGTTCATTATTGGTAAGATCAACCGAGATGAGGTTCAATCGTAGACCAAGATATTCGGCAACCATTAGAACTGCTCTACATGGTGGACTTTCGGCCATAAAGTATAAATCCATGATGTTCGAGAGAGAAAGAAGAAAAAAAATTACCTTCACTCTTAAAACACTCTACACACAATTAACTGCGAAGATTTTTGATTTATCACACACACACACACACACTTTGAGTAACTTTTCACGATACCTTGACGATCACACCAAAGATAATCGAAAAAATAAAAAAAGTGAGACAGAGAAAGAGAGATGCTCTTGATGTGTGTGCTGTATGAATATGTGCCTCTTGAGTTGGCTTCCCTGCAAAAGTGAATCGAGCGAAGCAAGTGCAAGCTGCTTGAAGCGCCACTTTTTACAGGATCCTCATCAAAGGATCTTGACTTGTGTGAATCACAAGACTTTTGCCTTTATATTATTTGTTTTTTTTTCTTTCTTTGTTCATTAATTGTATTATTATTGTCCAGTGTGTTTGATTGATTCTTCTTTTATTTTACTCTCTCACTGTCTCAAAGTTAATCCTATGTGTGTGTTTTTTTTCCACTTGTGAAACGGTCTCTCGAATGTGATGGAAGAGAAGAAAAAATCTACCAAAAGACCTGAGAGGCAAATTTATCAACCACCAAAATCGGTCAATCATTTGCCTGGTAAACCTCAAAATTCGGATAGAAGTAGGCTATCATGGAATTCACGTGAAAATTTTCATAAACCAGTTGGATCATCTTTCCAGTATAACAATTATGGGGATAGAAGGCCAAATCGAAAGCCTAATCGTGAAGAGCACAAACAGTATGCTAACACGAAAGATATACCTCCTCGCTTTCAAAAAAAATTCATGGAGGTAATGAAAATGATTATTATTTTCTTCTTACTAAGGTCGCGCTTTGTTCTAACTTTTCTCTCTCTTTCCCTCTTCTATAGGCTTATCAGAACAAGCCTCATTTTGTTCAAGATCATAATCAGCATGTGATTCGTGATCATCATCACTATTATCAACAAACGAATGAACTCATCAATCGAACGGGACAACATCAACAACACCCACAGCATCAACAACAACATCCTCAACACCAGCAACACCAGCAACACCAGCCCCAGCAGTCATACCAGCAACACCATCATCAACAACATCAACAGCATCCGCAACACCAGCAACACCAATCGCATGTTGATCCACGCTCACAGCCTCGAAGAGCATCCAATGAGCTTCCCGAGACACGAAATGATCAGGAAAACCGTGGTCCAGAGCCTCAAGGAAGTTATTCTCGAATTGAACCAATGGTCAATCATTATCATCAGGGTAACGAGCAAAAGCATCAAAGCTGGGCAAATGCTCCAATCATCGAGCATACCAGTGTTCCTCACCATGCTACCAGTAATTTTCAACGAGTGAATGAGCCTTTGACTGTCAACAAGCCATGTGGTGTGATAAGACCAACTGCTCACGCATACCAAACCAATAACAATCAAAAGTTAACACATTATCCTCAATCCAGTAATATGACTCTTCAGATTCCCATAAACTACACAAATCATGGACTGCCTATAGAGTACTTGTCCTCCTTCCAAAACTGTAATCAATTGATTGAAGGTGATAAGCCTATCATGGCTATGCCTCCTCCGTTCTTCTTACAATACTTACAAAATCTTTCGTCTCAGTCACACTTAGCCAACCAGCGAGTTGGTATTCCTCCACCAAGTCACCTCACTGGATCCTCTTTTGATTCATTAAACCAAACTATTGTTCAGAAATGTATCAGTGAAATCAAGCAACTAGAGCTTGACCTCCGAGAGGCTTTGCAGAAACGATCTGAAAGTGGTGAAAAGAATCCAGTAATAACAGCTTTACTTGCGAGAATCCAGGCACTGTATCAACAGGTGATTCTTGACAATCCTCAATACTGTAAAGAACATGATGTGGAACTTGCCCTCTGGAATACCGTTTTTTATCAGTTCATCAAATCTCATCTCCAAGAAATTGAAAAGAATCCTGATTCACAGTCAATCAAAGACGAGCTTTTGTCGGAAATAGAAGTTGCTTCTGTTTTCTTCGAAACTTTACTGGCCAAGCTGGAGGCAGCGTTTAAATTTACCGTTGATGAGTACATTGATCGTCACTATGAGGAGAAATGCGATGATATAATGGGGGCTACTCTGTCAGCACAAAAAATTGTCTTATATCTCGGTGATTTAGCTCACTATCGTGGGCAAGCTTTGAACTCGCCTAATTATAACAAGGCTCAAAGGTATTGACAAATCTCCCCCTTGATGACATCAATTCCACTAATTTCTTACTTTCTCACTCAGTTACTATTTGAAAGCACATCAGATAGCACCTAGAATGGGTATGCCTTTCCATCGGTTGGCTCTTCTCGCTGTACATGGGGTATGTCTTTTTATTGCTACATTTGCCTTCTCTCAATAATTTGATATTAAATTCTTCCTTTTATCTCAGAGGAGACGTTTAGAAGCTGTTTATAATTACATGAGAAGTTTAGCGGCTCGTGTTCCTGAAGAATCTTCAAGGAAAGGATTGTTAACCATTTTTGAGGAAGTTAAAACTAAGGTAAGGTGTTTTCTTACCGCCAATCTTCACTTTTGTAAGCAAATTTTGTCTTCTTCAGTTTGAAGCAGCTGAAAATGAACGATTATCCAAATCACTTCAGTCACTCAAAGTTTCTGAGGAATCACGAGACTTGCGTAAAGGTGGTCAATCATCGGAAAAACCCAATAACATCCCATCTGATTCTGATAACAAATCAGGTGAAGAGGAGCTAAACTCTCTCAGAGATGAAGAAGTGAGTTTTTGTAGACAAATATGTCCATTTTTTCGCATCGTTAACTCTTATATTCACTCTGCCTTCTACAGCTCACAAGACGATTTGTACTGAGCTTCTTGCATGTTCATGGAAAGCTCTTCACCAAAACCGGGTAAGCATATTAGCATTATCATAATATATTGGTTCTACTATTTTTATGTGTAAATACTCGGTTATCTGTCAAACTAATCCTTTACATTCTCTCAGCCTTGAATCTTTTGACTCAACTGTGCATCAAATGTTCATGGAATTGCGATGTCTTCTGAAACGTTCACCATTTCCAATGAGCTCTCAGAGGCTACTACAAATGATGGCTATTAACATGTTTTCAGCCTATCCTGGGCAACAACAATTTATTCAAGAAAAAGCAATTCAAATTACTCTTACTATGGCAGCTCTTCTTTTGGAGCGAGTTGATGCTTCTCTAGAAAAACATGATTCTGTCGAAAGTTCTTCTGTTGTTGCTGATGATGTAGCTGAGCTTTTACCTACTCTCAAAATTTGGACAGATTGGATGATAACTTGCTACTGTGTAAATGATGATCCATCTTTTATAGTTCCCCAGTTTCCTATTGGGTATGTTTCTCTCTCTAATTTCATCTTCGAAACAATCATCCATTCATTTTGAAAATTTCTCATTTTTCCTTCAGAGGTGTAAGTGATGTGTTCTCGTTACTCGCCGATGTGCTCACCAGGCTGGAGAAAATAGATCTAATAGACTTGAAGACGACAGATTTCGAGTCTAATAAGCGGCTTGAAGGCTATGATCGCATAACTTTGGATGAGGACACTCTTCTATCAGGATTCCTTCCTCTGTGCGTTGCTCCGAATGCTTGTTCTTATGCTCTCTCTCCAGGCGATAAGGTAGAGATATTCATTCACTTCCCTCAGATTCTATCTCTAAAACGCTTTATTTTTCAGGAGAAAGCAAGAACTTCCCTACGAATCACTCGAATTAAGCTTTTTGGCCAATATCTATGTGGAAAAGTAAAACCTTACCTCGTGTATGACGTAGGAAATGGACGTTTTTGGTCTTGTGTTCCAGCAAAAACAACTCACAAAGTGAACTTTAATCAGCAAACGCGAGCAAATGTTGAAAATGGAGCTCATGCATGATCTTTTTTAGCCCTTTATTGGCCTTTTTAGCGCTTAAGACTCTAATTGAAAATGTTCTCATGTATAAAGAATCTCAATGCTTCTCTTAAGCAAATGATGGAATTCTCAGTCAAATGAGAATAATTTTCATCATTTTTTGATTTGTCTCTAGATCTCTTTTATTCCAACGTCCAGTCATATTTATGGTTCTACTGAACGTCTGCTCTACCCAGATCACTTCAAGATATGGGTAACGGTCATGGTTTGAATTCTAATTCTTTCTCAATATTTCGGAATGATACGAATGCTGACAGTCTCCGTTTCTATACTCTTTTTTAATTAGAGTAGCTAAGATGTTTTCTCGATCTTTCAATTTGATTTGTAGATCTGCTCAAAAATAACCGATCTGCTGGTATCTGGCTGCTTTTAAATGTCATCCATGATGGCCTGATCCTCATCTGTTATCATTTGTTGAGCTATTTGTTCTGGAATCTTAATTGAAACAAAGAAACTGTCCTGTTTACTCTCTCCAAAAACTTCCAAACTTTTGTCCGTTCGAGTATTATTACTATCTTATTGTCCATTGACTCTGCATTCTGAGGAGGCATCTCATTTTTGATTTTTTATTCATTTCAAAAATTTATTGTGAAAAATTGGTAATTTCAACATTAAACAATTACTGAATCCAATAGATAATTTTTTTCTTCTTCAACTAAACATTTTACTTAAAATCAATGTCTACTCCAATGATACATGCAACGCATCAGTATCACTTCGATATGATCAAAAGAAATAAGAATCAGAGGGAGTATCACTTGCAAATACTGAATCAAATGCTGAAAGCGGTCTGTTCTCAACACGGCCTCGACTAGGCATTCCTCGATAACTTGAGGTGTAGTTATCATTGGAATCATTCTCTGCATCCTCATCCTCTTCTTCTTCTTCGTCTTCGTCTTCGTCTTCCTCATCTTCTTCGTCTGAGTCATCATCATTCTCTCTATTACAATATTGATTGGAGATCTCATTATCTTCATCTTGATCTTCCTCATCCTCATCATCCTCATCAGTTCTAGCCTCTTGATTTTCACTGTCTTCATCTCTAACACCATAATTTCGATAGACGAAATTATGTTGCGGATTTCGTGGACTCTGAAGCGAATAGCTCGAATCTTCTGACCGATTTCGCTCTTCACTCTCTTCATCATCATCCGACAAATCTTCCACATTGATCACATCGTTTTCATCATCATCTTCATCATCCTCATCGTCATCCTCTTGGGAACGATGCTTGAGTGATCCACCAAACGGTGATCGTTGTTGCTGATCTAGCCTATCATGATCTCTCTGGTGTTGGCGATTCAGTTGATTTGATGATCCAGCATCGTTACCCGGAAAGAAAGGGAACATCGGTGGAGAAGATATCACATCACAAGGGGTGCCACCAAATCGTCCCATCGATGGATACTGATGATGATGCTGGTGGGATGGCATCATACCGGATGGAACTATAGTCGAATCATTTGAACGACGATGGTGCTTGCGAAAATCCAACGGTTCTTGCATTCGTGAGTTATCTAACTCTTCATCATTGTTAGGAATCAAAAGTTGCCGGAACTTTTGCACTGGAACTGATAGATTATTGGAATTATCTCGAATCGATGGACTGTATCGACGAGAAGTGGAGCTACTGCTGTGATGTGCTGATGATGAAGATGATGAGGGAGATATGGCAGATAAATTCAAATGTTGTGGACATGAGACATGAGTTTCATGGAAGTTACTCATGGAAGCTGCCATCGGTTCATTAATGAATAAAGATGTGCTCTCCAAAACTTTTTGAGGTGACATGTGTGGGAACCGCATTTTACCAGAATAATCTAAATCATTCCAAAAAGATGATGATGTTCCTCCCCTTTCATCGCCTCTTTGTGAATTAAATCGAGGATCTGTCATATCACGAATCACTTGATTGGTTGATAGAAAGAAGAAGAGACAGAAAGAAAGAGAGAGAGAAAGAGAGGGAGAGAGAGAAAAGAGAGAGAGAGAGATGGAAAGGTGGTAGAAAAAAAAATCGATTAGCATAACCTGGAAATGGACCTCAAATCATTATTACGCTTTGTTTTTGAGTAGCTAATTTTTTGAGAATTTAGAGTGCCTCAAAAATGATAGAGTGTTCTGGGTGATGGTTATCGTAATGTTAGTGGAACTTGGAGTAACGGCTGTTTTCAGATGCCTCTATTTTATCTGACACTCATTAGAAATAGAAAGCCCTACTCTCTCTCTCTCTCAACCGTCATTAAGGGGAATGAGAAAATGTTTGCGGAGAGAAAAAATCCCCGTAAGAAAATATTCAAATATTCTCGAAATTCTCTCTCTTTCTCATACCACCTTAACACATAAGTGACATTGAACCTTAATACCTCTAACCTTAATGATATGCTCAGTAAATTGGAGGGAATTTTCCCGAACTTGAATGAAATAGATAATGCAAAGTGAATCCAGTAGATGGGATATTCCCAATTATTATAGGATGAACGGAAAATTTTTCTTTCTCTCCTTAGCTACACTTTCTCTTTTCCCTCCTTTGATTACGAAATTAAGAAGGAGAAAGATAAATTAATTAAGATAAGTAAGAAAGTGACTAAGTAACACTAACGGTATGTGTGTGCAAATCAATTGTTCTACTAATACTTACTGTGTGATTGCCGGTCATTTGTTGGTACTTGTTGGTGGGAATTCTGTTGATTTGGATACCTTCGAGTAACTCCTTTCAACAAATCGGATCTTCCTCGACGAAAATTGGGATGACGATATTCGTGGACATCTGTTTGATTGTTAACTTTTCGAAAGCCATACAAATTTAATTGTCGAATAAATGAGGCCATATTGTTGGTTTTGAAAGTTGTCGCTCGTTTTGATAGATATTTCTCTTGAAATGAACTCAAATCAATTTGAAGTGTTTCACCACTTTCAGTCCAAGTTATCGATGTATCATTTGGATCTTCCACAATATTCCAAAGTTTCTGTGGAAATTTAACTGATGATGAAGAACTCGATTGTGCATTAGCTGATGATGATGATCCAGGTGATGTTTCCTCATATCGTTGATCAGGATTACTATTCAATGGTGATGAAGCCATCTTTCGCTTTCGATTTGATTTATTGGACACAGATAACTTTTTGAGATCAGATTTGGTAACTTTGCGAAACCTGAATCGTAGAGTCGATTGGCTGGTCTAAAATCGACGATGAAACATGAACAAAAAGAGAAAGAGAGAGAAAAAAAACAACGGTAAAAATATAATCACAACTTATTGGAATGAATTTTATCCATAGAAATTCAATTAGAATACATAATCATGATGATAAAATTGAAAATTAAGACAAAGATAAGACAAGATGAGTAAAAATGTCGGCTAATCGATTGAAGTTCTTTTTTCACATCTCATGATCTCATGATTGACTTAGGATACGGAATTTTAGATCCATAAATATGGAAGGAGTATATTAATTCCAAAGATTTTATGTGAGCACAAGATTCTAGTACCGAATTAATGTCTCTATCAATCCCTATCATAGTCTTTGTGGAAGCTTAATTGGATTCGTGAAGTGAAATCATACGATTCTGATCTTCCGGTAAACTGATGGATCAAAGTTTATATCCTCTGTTCGCATTTCTAATCGAAGAAAAAAACGAATGTCTTATCGAGAGAATAAAAATATGATTGTATTATAGGATAAAATGATCAATCTGTTATCTCGGCTGTAAGACATGCTTCAGAATTGAAGTGTACAGAAACATGGGCTGTAGCTACTTATATTCGATATTGTTCAGAATTAGTTATTCGAAGGCAAAATTAAATACGCAGTTCCTCTTCACCGCACAACGGAAAATCATAGCGATAATCGATACTTTTCAAACGATAAAATTCACTTGTAATTGATGATGAAATTTTTCAAATTCATAAAGTCATGATCAAAAATCGAAACAGACAAAATCATAATCACTATCTGATAATCAAGCTAATATCGTGGAAAAAGAAAGTTTATGGAAACAAAAAAGAAAGTTTATCGTCGATAATCTGTCTCTCTTACCGAATAAACGATTGTATTATACTGTTGATATATACACACATACAGAGGATGAGAAAGAGAGAGAGAGAGTGAAAAAGCAGTAATGATAATTGATGGAAGAATGATTGTCGATAACGAGAAGACAAAAAATGTTTTCACACGGATCAACAAAAATGATCCAAATGAATACCAATCGCCAATTGAGTGTCTTTTTATTTATTTCGAAAAAAGAACTACTCCTGCGTGAGGCACATACACTAAGAAGAAAAAAAAATAATGGTTAATGGAAGTCTTCCTATTCGTCTATCCTGTTCTAGCCGGCAACTTATGGATGAAAACGGACTAGTCAATTCAAGCATTTCAAGCATCAGCCCATCCTTTTCTATCATGAAGGATGGCCATCCAATCTCCTCCTACTCTTCTCAGCATCTTCTGAAACAGCCTCCACTGTCACAGCATGATCTTTGTCCTTCCTACTTTTCCCGCATCTTTCTTGTTCTCTCTTTCTTCTCTCTTTCTCTTCCTCTCTGAAATTATTTTACGGGATGGACTTTCAGAACGTTGCCCACTTTTTCTTTTACCGACGGCACGTGTACATTCGCTTTTCTAGAACGTTTGTAGAGTGTCAATTCAAAACCTTATCTCATTGGCACCGTGTATTTTTCTTCTTTTCCATGGACAATTTGAAATAATTATACAGGGAGAGAGAATGATCATTCATCTGATAGTGTGTATCTGATTGAGACGATGATCATCAGCAGATACAGCATTTCGATATCTTTCCCTTCAATCAGGCTTTTCTTTTTTTCCCTCATATATTTTTCTATTAATCTAATCTATGTATTCATTGTTCTATTATGAACTTCAAACTTTTCTGGACACTTTCTACCAAGTATCAGTATCATATGATATCTATCTCACCGTAGAGACCGTTTTGTTCCCACCGACTTGATAGTTATGAAGTTTGATAATTTTGCGAACCTCACCAACCCAAATACAGAAAATGAGAAAAACTAATCTGTATACAATATTGAGACAGTGCTCATCAGCATTTTGATTCCATAAATTGACGGTATTCTCTCACGTTTTATTTATTCTTACTGCAGACATTAACCTTCTTTATCAATAAGGCAAGGCAAGACAAAGAGAGAGAGAGAGAGAGAAACAGTCACAGTATTCTAGTAATCAATATGATGACTTATTTCACTCATCTCTGAGACGCCTTTTTAACTGTGATCTGCAAAAGTTATCAAATGAAGAGCATCTCGCTCTCATCTTTCTCTTTTTCCCTCTCTTATCCCTTTCGTAACTATGATTTCTCAGATTATGAAAAGATTATTGATCACTTCCGTAGGAGAGTGAATTTTTGAATTCAACAAAATTTCAAAAAATAAAGAGATATAAAAATTTGCCCAAAAAATTAGAAAAAAATATCTACCAGAATTTTTCTAGCCAGTAATTAAAAATATATCATGATAGTAGAGATACTCTCTCTTTTCACCTCAGTCTCAATGAATATCAATGAATATGTGACTCATAATCTGAAATATAATCATTCATCATGAAAAACTCGATGTCTCCCCTGTTTTTCCTAGACAGGTTTCTATTCTAAGTGATTGAAGAGGCTTTTTAAAACTTCTCTCTCTGTATGTGTGTAACAAGATACCTCCGCTCGACGGAATGAATTCTAATCTTAACTAAAATAGTAATTAGAAAACTGTAGCATTCACACTGGCTGGGGTTGAGGAAGAGGGGAGGTGAGTCTGGATGGGTAGTTTGTAACAGACTTTTTTTTTGCTCATATATGTGCACCCTAATTGAGTCCACTATTCATCTCTCTGTTCACCATTGTTATCAAAGAGTTATCAGATAGTGTCAAAGAGAATACAAATATAGCGATTGACGTATTTGACAGACCCTAAAATATTCTCTTCTTCCAGATATTATCTCATTTTTTGGAATAAATTAACAGCCTGATTGGATTGAATATCGATAGTCCAATATCATATTCCCCAGATTGACGCTCTTCTGACGCAAATCAGCGTCAATGGTCAAACTGGTCCATGGGAACGCCTTGGAAAGTTCGTTGAGAGAAGAGAGAAAAAAAATTCATCTCAATATTTAACAGAATAAATTTTAACAGAACAATTAGACAATATAACTTTTCCAAAATCATATCAATATGATGATAATTGCTCATGCTTTCTCTCTCTCTCTCCCAGCACCGAACTTCATCTTTCCCTGGAATCAAGAATCGTGTGAAAAATTAAACGATCTCTAAAAAAATTGATGAAGAGTGTGAAAAATATCGAATACTCTTTAACCAGAAACTACAATAAAAGCAAAATAAAACCAACACTGGTCAAAATTTCTACAACACTAATCAAAATGAGAACAACATCCTTGAGTACCTGGGTCAGATCACCCATTCAAATCGAAATGAAACCTACAGATTCATTATCAAAAAAACACAAGTCAAAATGAGCAAACCACTGGAGGCAAGCGAACCTTTAGATTATTGAAAACTGATAGAAAATTCAACAGTATCGACCAATTTTCATGAAAAAGTTTTTTCAGTTTCATAGCGGCCTTCTATAAGTTTCTCCAAGAATCCCCTGGTCTGAGAAACCAGGTAAAAGAAATCTAAACTCCATTTCCTATGAATTTTTCAGAATGGTGAAAGCTCAGATCTCGGATAATTAACTCCTGAAAATGTTCTAATTATCATATGAACGATAAAAATATGCCTAGATTCAGTCGAAAAGTTAAGAACCAATGTTGCAGTGTTGTAATTATGACTCATCATCATCAAAAGAGAGGAGAAGGGCCAAACCTTTGAATCCAGAGAAATTTGATAATCATGAACATCAATCTGAGGAATACATATTTTTATCACATACCTCGACTCTGGTTCCTACGTAGAGTACCATTTTTGCTTGAGAATTTGAATTCCGATTTTACGTAGATTCAAGGTAAGATCAGGAGCGGAAATCCTGCTTCGAGAAAAACACACTGTATCCGTACCTGATGGTAACTGAAAATATTGATGGAAAATATGGAATTATGAGATTAATTCATATGCTGATCACCTCTCATACCTTGTCAGTATCACTTACCTTTCAATGAGAAATAGTTTCTTAGTGAAACGGTAGTTTACGTTCGAAGAGTAGAACGATTCACCTGTTCCTTAATCGTCTTTCTCTCTCTTTCTCTCTCTCGGTCAATATGACCAATAGATATTTTATAAATGGATTAAAATTCACTGGAACTTGATTCACATCAACCAGATATTAAAAATAGTTTGAAAATTATCACCCAAGTGGGCCATCCATACACAGAAACACATATGTTCTTACAGGCAGATGTAAATGCTTATCGATAGTGGAACGTATCATTATTCAAGATCTAATGAAATGAAATGATTCCAACGCGAGCAAAATTAATAGATAGAAATCCATATATATTAATAGATGATAGACATTCGATGTTGATTGCTTATCCTTTTATGTCGTCATTCGCCAAATGTACTAGACATTTAGTGGGGCTTGACCAAGTGATAATAATTATTATTGGGGCACCAAAAAAACTAATTACAAATGCATACTGGTTGACCCCAATTGTGTTGGACCGTTTTGAAGAGATCAGATGATGAACATTATTGGCTTGTGGATATATGTGGTATCATTTGTCTTAAAATTCAATTTTGATCGTTTTTTCTAGATTATCTCTGAGAGTGACATGCATCTCGGAGTGATGACCATCTCGATCTTCCTCACCAACAGCTCATCACCGATGGCGAGCCATCAGTGCAAGTGAACTCATAACGAACTCTGAGACTGGTGCATTAGGCGACTAGCATGATGATTATAACTTCTAATAACTATTCCGATGAAAAGAGATGATCGTTTCAAGTGAACAACGATCCGTATGGTGTTGAATATGGAATCGATGAGAAATCATTTTGGCTTTGAGGTGATGCAAAATTAGCCACCTCATCATCATCTTCCTCCTCATCAGAACTTATCTCCATCGTTGGACTCGAATTATACGGTAAAGTGTAGGAACGTTCTAAGATACTTGGATCAACACTGGCATCAGTGACAGTATTGATAGCATCATCAGTAGTTGGATTATTTGGAGAAGAAGATGATGATAATGATGTTATTGATGATGGAAGTGATTTTGATCTACTCGATGCTGCTGCTAAATGATCCTCGTGATCAGCATAATACGCACGCCACATGTCCGCTGGTGAAGCATGATCAATTAAATATGCCAAAAGTCCGACAGGCTTACCTCGTCCACGATTGGTGATGAAGCCAGCCGGTAAACCATAGGGAATTGGACGTTTCCTGTAACCATGTTTCAGAGAATAATGAAGGTGATGGTGATCATTATCAGAGGATGGTAACAATGGTGGTGAATCGAGTTGAGTTTCGCTCATTGAACTCAAAGTGCTGAATAAGTCTCGGTTATTTTGATGATCATTTGCATAATTGTGAATATGCGATTGACCATGAGGCCTGGGAACAATTTTTGGCCACACTTTATCCTTGATATGGATGTCATTCTCATAGTCCGGATGTATATCATAATGTCCAAAACGTATGGTATAAAATAGTCGATCAAAAAGTGGTAATTCGAAGCAACTTATTGGAGTGATAACCAAATCAATTGACAACGTGAACACAAGCCATTTAAACATGATAACGATATTCAACAATATTTATTTATTTATTTTTTGATACAGATGAATATTTTGTTCCTTCTTTCACCTTTCGAAAACTACAGATTCCATAAGGATCACATTTCCAATCGGTGAAAGTCGAAAAAACTTTTCCTCCGACTGATGGGGAAGAAGGAAAGAAAGATACATACACGAGTTCTATCATGTACAAGATGAAGATATGTAATGAATCGAGATTTTGCTGGAGTATGAAGGATAAAGTTCATTCCATCATCATCCAGATGAGCTCAACAGTTGTGTAACGATTAGCACGATGCTCATTAGACGAATTTTTTTTTCTCCTCAAACCGATTCTAAGTTTGGTGTCATAATTTGTATGTGTGTGTCCTACTGGCAGAAAAATGTTCTTTCTTTCTCTCTTATTCTCAGGATGTAATATTTATGGTCTACATGTTTCGCACTGATAGAGCAATAAATAGCCCCCAAAAAATTCTCTCATCTATCTGTCAGTATGCATGATGATACTGATAATGTTGATGTTGGTGCTGATGAAGACAATAATAGTCAATGATATTCAGATTAACAGAAAAAAATGTGCTACTACACCAACTGATTATCTTGAATGATGAGAGCGGACCAAAAGAGTGATTCTCTTTTTGTTAATCTTATTTGATTGTAAAGTGGAAAAAGAGAGAGAGAAATGTTTGATGACAAAGTTTTTTGTCCATAAGTTACCTTAATCATGGTAGAATAGAAGGAAAAGCTGCACTTATCTAGTTCACTCTGGCGAGGCTTTTATCTAGAGCATTCTCTCAACTAAATTAGAGAAAAAAATAAGATAAAAACAAATGAAGATTTGTTCGCTTGCACTCACCACTAACCTACGATTCTGGCTCTATTATCAGTCATGAGTAAAGTTTATCATAACATCTTGACCGAAGCTAAGATGTCTCATGCTTGATCCCATTTCTTTTTTCGTTATCTTCATCGTTAAGGTTTTTTCGGAATTTTTCTTTCGCTCTTCTTCTTCTTCTTCTTTCTCTTCTTCTTACAATTGAAAGTTACAAGTAAGCAATTATTTGGAATATCAACAAACTCTTCGGTGGTGATGATGATAATGATGATTATGTTCGGTAGAATGTATCAATAAATGTGGGGGAGTACATCAAAACATGAAAGTCAAATAAATTAATTTTTAATTTGGGCTGTTCTTTTACTCTTAATAAGTGTTTATGTGTGTGTGTGTGTCTGTGAATGTGTGTTGATAAAAATTCATTTTTGTACAATATAGAACTTATACTTGTTTCCGATCAATCCCCAAAATACGGCAATGATCTCGACCATCACATTGAATGGCATAACGCATAGAGCTCCAATAATACAGAGAAAAAATTTTTGATAGCCAAGCCTCATTAAGCTGAAAGACTTGGCTACACCGAAAATGAACATGTATAAACTCATTGCACCTACAAATGCAACAAGTATGTTGAGAATCACAAATCTGTCATCTGGAAGAGGAAATAACATTGCCAATACAACATTGCTTGTGGAAAGAGGAACGGTTAGCCATGAGTACAAAGATATCGCTAATAAAAACTTATTTCTCAATGGAATTTCAGGTGAATGGACCACCAAATAGATGCCTTGCATCCATCGTTTACGTTGTTGTAAAAGATCTTTGATGGTGAATGGAGATTTCTCGTGCATCTCTCCTTCGATAAAATTGAATGAGTAACCTCTTTTAAAAGCTACCATTGAAAAGAAACAATCCTCTGCTACAGATCCATCTAATCCATGATCATAGGAAACAGCACGTTCGGCCTTCAGTTTGCTTACTACATAAGACCCTAGAATGAAAAAAATTTCTGATCAGTAATTTAGACTACAAAAGATTGAGCTACTAATTCACCAAAGCAAGAAAGAATATTCATACCTTTCCAGCCGAACAGAGGTTTGTGAAACATGTAGAATTGGAATCGAAGTTTACCCATATCATCAGCAACACGAAATGAATCCGCTAATGTAGTTATCCAATTGACTACTTTACCATTGGCATATGTGATGAGTCCTTGTCCAAAAGAGTGTTCACCATCAGCAGCAAAATTGAGAATACCTCGAATACAATTCTCAGTGAGAAGTGTTTCTTCGTCCAAATGGACAATATAATCATTATCTTTCAACAGATTTATCTCTTCTTCGAGAGCATACTGTAATGCTCGAGCCTAGAAGGTAGAGGTAATTAAAAGATGTAATTAATTCAAGGGCATGAGTTGATCGTATGACCAAACTATAAAATTCTACAATGATCATATAACTCACTTTATACAATGCACCAGTTTTAGTTCGATATTCTGGTGGTACAACCACTTGTCGTACTCTTGGATGTTGTATAAGGCCATCAATCGATTTATCGGTGACCACTTCGATGAGAAAATTTTCCAGGCCAACCAGTGAGCATGTTTTCATGTTTTGTTGGACATTTTCACAGACTAGATTGGGATAATATCCTCTGGTAACCGTTCTTAGGCATATAAATGGAGCTTCTGATGGAGAATACTTAAGGCTGACTCGTTTATGAAAAGCATTATATAAAAGAAGACCAAAAAAATTGAAACAACATTGTGGCAATGCTAATAATGCTAAAAAGCGTACAAAATAGAGAAATGTTGCAAAAAATGTTCCATAAACTTGAAAAGGATCAAAAGTGTTCACATTATTATTATCATTATTATGGTTGTCATTGCTGTTGACATTATTGATATCATCTTGATTTTCGAATAAATTTTCACTACTCGTTTCATGTTCATTTTGGGTAAATTTTGCGATAGATACTGAAATTATTGTTAACATTGTAGCACAATGAAGTAGATGTTTGGTTCGTGAATTTAATTTAAACCATCGCCGTAATTGTGTGACACTTGATTTTTTGGGAGACTTAATTATGTGTAGTGGTAATAGAGGATGACTTTTCATGATGACAATCGGGATGTGATGATGATGATGACCACCAACACCTCTGATGAATGTTGACTTCTTGTCTTATTGTTCACTGGTCAATCACAGTTGAATTTGAGAATCAAAAAACATCTCGATTATCAACATTCCACAGAGTATAAACATTCATCACATTCAATGGCACATGAACATAATTTTTTATTCTTCTTCACAAAATGAATACTATGTTCACTATCGAAATATTGTTAACCTGATTAACCTGATTAAAAAGAAAAAAATATTCACAAAGACACAAACACTATTTTGGGTTTATTTATCACATTATTATCATCCTCATTCTTTTCCCAATCAAAATCAAAAATGAAGAGAATGTTGCTGTTGCTGTTGCAAGAAACTCCTACCTAATCATTATTATTATTATTATTATCTGTAAAATTCAGATTCTGTATCATGAAAATGATGATCGAAAGAAGAAATGTGCTTCATTTCATCAGCTGAACTTACATGCTGTATATAATGAAGTCACTATGACAACACATGATGATGAACATTCGGCATTGAAGTGAGAGAAAAGGTTTCATGTTTTGATCATTATTAAAATTACAATCAGCTGTAGAGAGTGATTAATTGTATTTTCAATTGAAGAATATCTTCTTACTAGATGTTTGTGTAAGGTTTATTGGGTGAAGTTCCTTTTTCCTGGTCCAAGTGTATGTGAATGTTGATGATGATCAATTTTCTATGTGATTCAATTGAATAAGTGTTGTGCAGCACGATATGCATGTTTACATCTGAATCACGTTCATAAAACACTCACAATATTACATATATTACACATTACATACTATTTAAATGTTGTATATTCTTTTTGGATAGTCAAATTGCAGTCTTCTAGTGATAACAATTTGACTAAGTGATGATTAAGAGCAAAAATTACTCTAGGTGAGGTAGCGTAATTATTTGATATTTGTGGTGACAAAAAAGGTGTGATCACTTTGGTACGCCTAATTGCTCTACCTTCCTGTAAATTTTGGCTATCAATCACTTTTTAACATCACTTTGCCGTCAACAACACGGCTAGAAGGAGAGCATCATCATGTTCATCATCATCGAATAATATCTGGGCATACGACAAGACGAATAACACTGGTAATTAGATGATTTTCATTTTGATTGGAGAATCTTTTCATTGGCCAAAAATTTTGGCCCAAAATATAGTGGCAATATGCGTTCATTATTCGAAAGTTGTCGCAAAATATCTCTAATACAATCCAATTTCTTATGCCATGTATTACAGTTTTGGACATCGTTAATTCGTTCGGTAAATTGTTGCCGCTCAGCTGTTGTCGAAGATTCTATTGGCATGATGGATGAACATTCCGGAGAACCTAATCAACAATTAAATTTATCCACATCTTGCTCTTCTATTGTATCCAACATAAATCCTAATACTTCAATTGGATCTCTAACAGTTGCCGGATCAAGCCAACAGCAATCACAAACCCATCAGCAACAACAGGGGACCACTTTGACTGGGCCTATTGGAGGCTTATTGTATAAATATACCAATGTTGTCAAAGGTTGGCAGTATCGTTATTTTGTTTTAACTCCATCACGATGTACATTGGAGTATTATATGTCAGAAAAAAAGAAGAAAGGTTATCCACGAGGATGTATCTACTTGGCTGGTGCTGTTATTGCTCCAAGTGATGAGGATAGTCAAGTTTTCACCGTTAGTGCTGCTTCAGGTGAAACATACAAATTGAAAGCGATGGACACAAATGAACGTCGACATTGGGTCAATTGTTTAAGACAAGTTGCCGAATCACATCAATCTGATATGATGCGATTTACTGCCGACAAACATAGGCCAGATGAGATACGAACAAATCTTGACACAGTGCGTGATATGCTGATGCAAGCTCAAAAACATCAACGATCTCTTGTTTCTGAAATAGAAGATTTTACTAGCAATAATAGTGATCTTCTTATCCTTAAATCCTTAATTGCTTCAACGACAATGTCTCTAGAACAGTGTTATGTTATTTTACATTCAATCGAAAGACAAAGAGGAGACATCGAATGAGTATCGAATGAAACCCAAGTCAAGATTTAACTGCCATCCCGGCAGAGAGGGAAAGTGTGAGAGAGAAAGAAAAATTTTTACGCTAGAAAAAATAATATCTTTTTATTTGAACAATAATAACAATATGAAAATTTTTCCTTTCAAATATATTATTATTTGATCATCATTGATCATTATTAAAAAGCGAATGATTTCGATTATCATTTTTATTTCCTTCAAACTGATATCAAATCAATGGCGCTGCTGTGCCATCATAAACAAACTCGGTGAAGAAAGTTTGAATGTTAAAAAAAGCGCTGTTTATACTATATGTTGACAGTTGATAATTTAAAGTTCTCTGCGTTTATGATTAAACTTTAATTGTTAAAGTGATTAAAGTGGTGGCCTTAATCAAAAATGAGTGGAGATAAATCGGGGGGTAAAAGTAAGTTTTATTCGTATGATTTGGGTGAATGTATTGCCTTTGAAATGTTAATTTTTTGATTTTTCTTTCTTCCCTCTTTCTCTGTGTGCCCAGAAAAAGGATCTCGTCGGCCTCTTAAGCCTGGTAAGAATGATCAACCAATCACCAATTTTTTCCAGCGAACAAAGAGGATACCGGAAGCTGTTAAACTTGAAGAAGCTCGAAGAAAAATACACTTTCATCTTGATAATGGTGATCCTGATGGCTTTGTAGTGACCCATTTTCCTGACAAAGGTAAAGGAGTTGTAACGGATAAATGTTTTAAGAGAGGAGATTTTATATGTGAATATGCTGGAGAGCTTTTGAGCTATGCTGATGCCAAGGTAAGTTGGTCTAGGGATTTTGGTGTAGTTTTGTGAATTATTGATAATTTTTTTCTGTTTGAATTTATGTTTCGTAATTAGGAGAGAGAAAAGGAACATGGCAAAAAAGATAGAGGTTGTTATATGTATTTCTTCGAATACAAAGGTAAAAAGTGGTGTGTTGACGCTACCAAGCCGGACAAAACATTAGGTCGCCTCATTAATCACAGTAAAAAATCAGCTAATATAAAGACCAAGGTTGTGGAACATCGTGGATCACCTCGACTAATATTTTTCGCCATCAAAGATATAGAAATCGGAGAAGAGCTTAGCTATGATTATGGTGATCGACGAAAGAATGTGATCAATTCTCTGGAATGGCTAAAATCTTGAATCAAATTATCTAAATTTTTACACTATCCACACTCACACATCTCATCACTATTTATTGTTTATAATTTTTCATCATGTATAGCCATCTAAAATTTATCAACTAATAATTGAGCTTTGAATGCTACTCATCACACGTTCAAATTAAAATTTATCAAAGGTTACAATGAACACACACACACACACACACTCACTCACTCACTTACACGCACACAATGTATGGTTAAATTTTTCAGAAAAAAATTATTCAAATTTGATGTATGATCTAAAAGCAAGCATAGTACATGGTATGATGACACACACACCACCACCATCAGTAATGAGCATGATAGGTGGCGGTGATATAATATAATATACACACAGAAATCGATATATATATTCTGACAACATGAATGAATGAAAGTTTCCGCTTCGCCCGAAAAAGAGAAGCGATTGAGCATTGCGAAAAGTGCGAAAACGAGTAAGAATAGGCGGAGCTTATACTCCTAGTGACGTAATATCAGTTCTGAGTTTGCTATATTTAGGAGCCAATTTTTTTGCTCAAATGTCATTCCAGACCGGCATCAAGTCAGTTCGCTATCTTCCATCCTAGTGATCACATCGATTCTCTTTCTGTCTCTCTCTCTCTCTGTCTCAACTATTCTTTCACTATCAGTTATCATTGTATTTCCTTTTCCTTTTTCTCTCATCCTGCCAGTGTCCATCAATTGACATTGATACTTCTCGGTCTTTCTCTTTACCCTGTTCGCGTGCTGCTTATCCATTGATACATTTATCATTTAGTGACCTCAGTTAAATAGTATTACTTTCCATCACATTTAGCCATCTATACCACATCTATTCATATATTTACTCCCAAGTGTGCTGCTTTGATCGTATATCGAACTTTTTGTTTCTTCCGGCTTCATCATGAAAATCGTATCAACTGCTTTGGCCATTGTGGATGCCATCACACGAGACTTGGTACTGACCGACGAACACTTGGAAGAAGTGGCCGCTCTACTGATGACCGAATTTCACAAAGGACTGGCTCGAAAGACCCATCATCGGGCATCATTGAAAATGTTTCCCACCTATGTACGTGATGTGCCCAATGGTCGTGAGGAGGGCAAATTTTTGGCTCTTGATTTGGGTGGCACCAATTTTCGAGTACTAATCATTGATCTTAATGGTGATAAGTTTCACATGGAAAACGAAATCTATGCTATTCCTAAAGAAATTATGCTCGGGAGTGGGGAACAGGTAAGCAGTCATTATACATACATACGTACTTACACACACACACACACACAAACGTTCATCTCTCATCCATTTTCCGCCTTATTCCCCCTGGTTAGACTTAGCCTCGACTTAATTTTGAATTATACTCAATTAAACACTCACACACACTATTATCCAGGCATGCTTTCTCTATATACTATGCCACCCAGCCAGTTAACTTGGGGTGTAAGGGAGAGAGAGAGAGAGTTGATCAGCTTCCTAGTTGATTTCAACTCCATATAGATTTCATCATCACCATAGCCGCCACACACTGTAGTAGCTCAAATTCGAACGAGAACTGCATCCATAGACTGCAACTATGAGCAGAAAGAGAAAGAGAGAGAGAGATCAGTTATCGATCCATAACTTACGCCATTCGACTAGGCTCTTTACCCCATCTCACTTCTCGCAGCTTCTCTCTCTTTCTCTCTCTTCTTTCTCTCTCATCTCATCTCTTCTTTTCCCTCTTCTTTCCTCGTCTGTCTTGTAAAAGTCTTTTCCTCTTGCAAATGATCTTTCTCTATCTTCTGGGCTGTTTCCTTCTTCCTCGCAAGTAAATGCTAATACAGGTCTTAGGGTCATTATCATTTTTTCACTTATCACACTGAAGATGAACAAGGGGAGCGAGAAAGATAGAGATAATCTCAACTATTATAATTATCATAATTAATCATCATCCTTACCATCATCATTATCAATTTGTTTTATCATTCTTTTGATCTCGCCAATATATACATGTATGCAAAATGTATATGTATCTCTTTTTTTCTCTTCCTCTCTCTCTCTTTATCTTTATCTCTCTTGTTTCCATTAGCTTTTCGATCATATTGCAGAATGCTTAGCCACATTCATACATACAAGAAACATGAATGATTGCCGATTACCGCTCGGATTTACGTTCAGTTTTCCATGCCGCCAAGAGGGTCTTACACGAGCTCGTCTGGCACGTTGGACAAAGGGCTTCAAGTGTGCTGGCGTTGAGGGTGAAGATGTGGTTCAATTGTTACGTGATGCGATTAAACGGCGAGCTGATATTGATATCGATGTGATGGCAGTTGTCAATGATACTACCGGAACGCTCATGTCCTGTGCACACAAGAATCGTGAATGCCGTATTGGTCTGATCGTTGGCACCGGAACCAATGCATGTTATATGGAAAAATTGGATAATGTTGAGATATGGACTGACGAAAAGGATGATCCTTCAAATGTTATAGTTAACACTGAGTGGGGAGCATTCGGTGACAATGGTGTACTGGATTTCTTGAGAACAAAATGGGATTCAGATGTGGATGCCAATTCTTTGAATCCTGGCAAACAATTGTAAGTGTACAATATCATTTTAAGATGAATATCATTCATTCTTTTCTTTTGCTGAGGTGTTTGATTTGATCTGCACCCATGACATTGGCAGTCTCGTGAGATTGGAAGAGAATGAGAATCACGTTGACATTCCAATTCTTTATGTGTATTCAAATTATCATAACCCTTTATAACATCTTAACATCCCATGAATCTCATTTCCTTCGTCACTGAATTTTTGCATGACGTTTACTATGTAATTTGCTCTCTTTTCCTCTCTCCTTCTTTTTCCCTCTCTTTTTTCCCTTGTACATATGAATGAGACTCCTGAGTCTCTCTCTTTCTCTCTTTCTCTCTGTTTTATTTATTTTTACAAACGTTAACGTACGTTATACGTCCGGTAGTATTTGCTCACTTTCCACTACATATCACACTCCTACGTGAATTCTTGAATACTTATAGATTCGTCTTGTGAGAGTCTAATTAGAGTTCTCTTTCTTTCTCTCTCTCTCTCTCTCTCTGGGATTTTTTCTTCATTATGTATTGAAATTTTTGCACGTATGCACTAGGCAAACTTTCTCTCTCTCTCTCTCTCTCTCTCTCTCTCTTGCTTCTTTCTAATTGAATATTTCAAATTTTATTGCTTATTGCATAATATAGGTTCGAGAAAATGATTTCTGGTATGTACATGGGCGAACTTGTACGATGTGTACTCGTTGATATGACCAAACGTAAATTATTGTTCAATGGTATTGGTTCCGATAAATTGTTTACACCATTCTCATTTCAAACCGCATACGTATCTTTCATTGAAAGCGATTCAAAGCACAGTTACATTGAGACACGAAAATCACTTGCACGACTCGACCTACATGACGTGTCCAATGAAGATTGTGAAATAATTAAATTGATATCGTCTCGAGTAAGCCGTCGAGCAGCCTACTTAATTGCGGCCGCAGTATCAACCATATTGAATAAGATTCGTCGACCTCACACCACAGTTGGTGTTGATGGTTCAGTGTATCGATTTCATCCTCATTTCCATCGACTATTAGAGGAAAAGATTGCCGATCTTGTTCATCCACAGTATAAGGTGAGTTTTGAGTATTATCTTTTCTCTTAATCTATATATGCATGTGTATATGTGCAGTTCTACGATCGGAAATGCTAAGAGAGCCTCAAATTATGAGTTTACAGTAGAGAATGTATAGATTCATTTATTCTAAACGTAATAATTAACTCTGATCATTTTTCTTCTCTCTCTTCTTCCATTAATCTACTTTCTCCAGTTTGATTTAATGCTCTCCGAAGATGGTAGTGGTCGTGGTGCAGCTCTTGTGGCCGCCGTTGCTGTGAGACAAAATAAGCAGAAAAATGTTCAGAATAATAATAAAAAATGATCATTTGATCATAGACTTAGAACAATCATCGAGAAAAAAATTTTTCATGTAAATACAGAGGTCAGAGGTAAGTTCTCATTATCTTGATGTCTGTTTGTCTGCCTCTTTTTTGGGTAGAGAAGTAATAATTATCTTTATCTTTCTCTTTCTCTTTTTCTCTCTCATTATAGACCTCAATCAATCAATCATTCGAAGGTTTTAAAGCTCAGCAAAGTGTATTTAAAAGAAGGGAATTTTTTTTCTTCGCCCATTGTGTCCTTTTTTCGGGATTCAATCTTATATACATATATTATATTATAATCATTGCCATTTGAGGATTTTTCTCCTTTTTCTCCTTTATTTGATTTTAAAATCTTATAATGTTTCTTTTCCCCCAAATCATGCATTATTTCCCATCATTCAAGCATTCATTGGCAAAAAAAAGAAATTTATAATAGTCTCGAAAAAAAAAACACATATTCGAATCTCTTCTGAGTGTATTTCGCATTTTTGATCCAAATTAATTTAGATATAAAGAAAATACATATTTTTTGTTTTTAAATATATTTTCACTGTCTTCTTTATTCCATACAATATAACAATTCTTCAGTATCATGAAACGATATCACAATATGAATTACGTCGTGATACATGTGCAATCAGGTAGTGGACAAGGTTGTTCAGTCATTCATCGATAATTTTTTATGAAATCAGGAGAAGAAGACGAAAAAAATGATCCACTAATCACTGTTATACAAACTCTCCTTGATCTCGTTCTGAAATATGCTTGATGTCCAGACAATAATTGATCTCTCTCAATACGAATAGACATCATCATTAATGATAGATTCAGTACCACGATTCATGATTAGGAAATGTTGAGCCGGTTTTTTACCTTCACAAAAATAGGCTAGTATGTCTTATTTTTTTCTTTCTCTACGTCAATCAATTTTTTTTCCAAATAATCTATCATGAATTTTCTGTTACGGAAATAGGCAAGAATTCCCCACAGTATACAGATATGGTCAAGTGTTTGTTTTTTGCCTTCTTTTCTCTTACAAGCCGCTACAGCAATCGATTGTTCTGATTATTTAAGAGTGTTCAGTTTGGAGTGCAAAAACAACAGGATACCATCATTGTTGTCCATGATTGTTGATGAAAATTGTGAGTTGAGTTTTTATTCTTTGAGTTTATCCTTTTTTTTGTGTTGGGCCAACGTAAAACCATTTCACTGGCACCATTGAGGCTATGTCCGTTAAAATTGAGAATAAAAAAAATGGAATTGTTCAGATGGAGTGAACATTGAGAAGTTGGAAACGCACAATGATAACCTTGATTGGTGTATTTGGAGTAGCTGATAGAATTGATTTTTTTCGCTTAATTGTACAGAGAATCGATATACATGTACATGTACAATATATATATTTCTGTCTACTCTTTCTCAATGAAATAAAAAGTACCAATCCACTATGGTGTCCATGACCTTAGTGTTTCTTCACTAACGGTACTTTGCCAGCAAATTGTTGGCGACATTTCATGAATGAGAGAGGGAAGAGAAAAAGAAGGAGAGAGAGAAGGAGAGAGAGAGATTGGAATTTCCTTTCTCCTTTCCTTTTTGTACTGTCTTCTCTTTCCGATTACAGACATTTTTCCCGAGGAACAACTCATGAATGGAGTAGCATATTTTTATTCATCGACACAAAAAAAACACCGGGAAAACAAAGAGATGATTATGAAATCATCATTAAAAATCAATGAGATGATCTGAGTTTCTCATACATTGCCGTAACCTCATCCCAATCAATGTAACAACCCTGCAGAAAACGTTTAGATTTCACATGATCGTAGCCAGTTCTACCGTGAAATACTCGCCTATTATTGAATATAGCAATATCACCAGGACTGAGATGATATTTCCATTGATTGACACTGGATTGTGCTTGAAGAAAGAATTCCTTGAAGGCAGAATAAAATTGTTCCAATTTATCGAAAGGTAATATTGGAGGTCTCATGGAGAAAACACTCAGATTAACTTCTTTCAATTCACCATTCGGTGAGACAATGATCACAGGCCATCGTTCACGATACCATCGACCTCTCTCAGGGTCTAGGAAAGAGAACATTACTGGTTGGGTGAGAGCTTGAAATAGCTCAGGATGTTGAGCTCGAATAAGTGATGCACATTGGAAGCCATCAGTGAAGAGAGAAAATCCTTCAGAATCTGCATCTCTGATACAATGTAGCAATTGAGTTCCAGGAACTCTTTCTCGGTAACATAAATCGGTGTGTGGATCCAGAGGTTGAGATGAGTATGCAAAGTGTGAAAGAGGATCAGGACTTGCTGCTACATCAAATGAAGTGCCATACCCTAGAGATTTATAAAAATAGGCGAAAAAAGATAAAATTTTTCATAAATGAAACAATTCATTAAGGAACAAGAAATTTACCAGTCACTCTTGGATAAGCTATTCGATCGGCAATACGAAGAACAGTTTCCTCTTCTGTTGGACTATTTTTCACAATAGATATTCCAAATGTACACAAATCGTGTAGCATAGATTCCAGATGATCATCTGATTGCATGATTTCCTGATAGTTTCTTGCAATATCTAATTTACAGATTATATCCGCGTTCCAGTGTACTGATTTTGGCATCTCAATTGGCTGATAAATTCCATCGTTCGGATAATCTTTGTTACTAGTGATTGGACTGTTGAACTTTCCACCGAGTTTCAATAACCAGCTCAAAGGATAAGTGCTTTTGTGCTGTTCACCAGAGTGATTCTCTTGCCATGTGATAGATAAATTTTCTCCATTGTTGCTGATTTTAAGTGGTGATAGAGCATCCATATCGATGGTCGCAGGATTGAACAGTTTCTGATATGTCGATGGATGAACACATTTTGGACATCTACAAGAGTCTCGCAACCAGGCAACATGGAAAGATTCTTCATGTCCATTCGGCCATTCAACTGTCAATAATTTCTTTTCACTATCCAATTGAATAGCTAAAATGGAGGGGAAAGAAGTGAAACAAATTGATTAGATTCGATATTTACATGCATACAAATTTTGAAACATTCAGTAGTCACTTTTCAAATCGATCATTGTTGATGCAACCGATTGATTATACTGTTGTCAATCACTTCTCACACACACTTCGATCGGCCATCATCATCACTATTGACACGGTGAAACGGTATATTTAAATTGGAAACTTTGTTCAATTCACAGTTTATCGAACTTACTTTTTACAGAACTTTCTTCTCGAACAGCCGAATGTGAAAGTCTTATTGTATTGGTGAAATAAGGTCGAATAAATCTTGAAACAAGTGAAGTTGATGATCTCATCGTGTTTACAAATTACTCAATTAAACAAAAACAATTTATACATAAATTGGCCTTCACTAACTGTTTATAGGTAATTGATTAATTAATCATCTAGACCAAAGTTTTCAAGTTTTCTCTTAAACTTATGAAATCAAATGATATTCGCAAAAAACTTTTTTTATCAACTTAACAAGCTTTACTATAAATGTAAGGGTTTAGTACATAGGTACTGCCGCCTAATCGGGGCGGAACAGATTTCGGTTACGGTTTGGTAGGTAAATATTATTGATACAAAATTTGTGGAGTTCGCATAGATATGAGAGCAGGTTGCAGCAGATTAGTGAATTGGGAGTAGGGAAAAATTTTCCTATTATGTTAGTTCTTTTTAGATAGTCTTTAGTGGATGAGTGAATATTATTTCTAAGTTCGAAAGATTTGAAACATTTGCAGGTAAAGTGAATTATGCCTCTGTCTTCACAGCGGCAATAGTCCATGGGACAGCCGGAGTATTGGAATAAATATTTCAGTGCACTACTTTTCACATAGGGGTTGGTGGGACAGGATTGGATCTGTTGCCATAGTTCGAAGTCTAGGTACCCGTTAAAGGTAAGTTTAGTCCAGTTTTTTCTGAAGCTATGGTTGAGTATTTCCTCGACCTTCGCGTAGACTGTAGTGTTACCGAAGAGGTCTTCGGCTTCAATTGTGATTTCGGCGGTCCAATTGTCCGTAAATTTCGAGGCATATTCGTATTGGGGTTCATCGGTGATGTAGAGACTCATAGTTTCGATGTAGCCTGTTTGCCATATGTCCAGGCATCCTCCTGCTCTGGTTAAAGAGCTGTCGCATGAGATGATCAGGAAGCTGTAGCGACTACCGTTATCCGCGAAGCCTTTGAGGATTGTATGTAGGCCGACTCTTACGATGTCAAAGTTGCTGTAGCCCCTATGGAAGAGAATGGACCATTTCTGACGCGTTCTGCCAAGTGTAACTATGGCTCGCATTTCATGGTTCTTGCTGATAACTTTGATAGCTACGGTTACGTCGGCACGAATTGGGTGTTCAACTGTCCTGAAGTTGGAAAAGGGGTGATATTTTAGTCCGCGATTGGAATACCATTTCAACAGGTCCATTTTATTGAAATACTCTTTCACTATTCTGTGGTCTTTGAAGGATTTGCATGAGACTATGCTAATGATGATTCCCGCCAAGAATTCCCTGCAGAGAAGACCGGTACCATGAAGAGCCGAAGTTCGTCGAAGGCAATCACCTCTTTTGTATAGACAGCTCGCGATGACACTTTCCATATACCATAAGTGTTTGACTACCTCGTCAAGAGGGGTTACTTCTAGGATGGTAGGTAGCCAGTGTGCGAAAGTAGAGAGGATACTTTGATTGATGATGAGTTTATCAAACATTTTGTATTTACGAGTAAGAGTGTGGTAAAAGGGGGCTATCGCTTCTGCAAGGTTGCGAGCGCGTTTGTTGAGATTATCCCAGAATGAACCTTTGCATTTAAAAGGTATGGAATATTCGAGTCCAAGAAGAGCGATGCTGTCACTGAGGTGGGGGACCAGGTTGGCTGAGGTATATTTGTGGCGATAGAAGCTGTTAGCTACATAGTTGGTTTTGTCTTCATTTAAACGGAGGCCGAATTTCTCTATGATTAGCTTGATACCCTGCATGATTTCGGGGAGAAGGGGAATGGACATGCCGGCTAGGCAGATTTTTCCATCGTCAGCGTAAAAAAGGAAGTCGCCTAGAGTGTGGCTGAATAATTTTTCAATCTCGGGTATAATACGGGCTGTTATTAGAGTCCATAGTACAGGCCCTACCTTGCTGCCTTGTGGGAAGCCTTTGGATAGTTTCATGCCCTTAAAGCTGTTATCAATTTCGGCCCATATCGTGAATTTGTTCAGATATTGCATGGTGAGGCTGATTATGTTTTCGTTCATGCTAAAGAAGCGGAGTGTGTCCTCAATTGCTGACCAGGGTACGCTGTCGAAGGCGCCTGAGAAGTCAACATCAGCAAGCAAGACTGCCATGGAGTCAAACTTTCTTACAATTTTGTGAAATGCGAAGATAGCATGTTGGACACCTCTCTCAGCTATGAAGGCGAATTGTTTACGGAGGCTGGTATCGCGTAACTCATTGATTTTTGTTTCTAGTACAGAGAATATGAAGTCCTGCAGGACCATTCCCAGAGGATGCTGGGTAACGATCATTCGTACTTTTGCTGAGTTTCTTTTGGGTATAAAAGACGCTCGGCCGATTGCCCAACCGGCTGGGAAGTGACTGTTGCTAAGACAGGCTTCAATGGCAGCTTTAGTGTGGGGCAACACCTCGTTCAATATATAGAAGGACGCTGGTGGACTGAGGATCATTTTTGTGTCGTATTTTCTAACAAGTCTAACTATAAGATTGTTTGAGAAGAGATTATTAGCTCTGGGAATGGGGTTGTCACTAAAGACGGGGATTTGCATGGTAAAGCTTTCTAAGCATTTAGAGGCATTATATTCTTGTTCTTTGAGAAGTGAAGGATTACTCTCACCCTTGATCTCTTTCACTGCACGAACATTCAAAATCCTTCTCAGAATTTTCCACGGATTACTCTTGCACGCTGCAGCATCTCCGGAGTCTTCGAATATTTTTTCGTATTGGTAGTTACCCCAGACAGTTTTTTCAGCTTGCTGGATGATTGCTTTGAGTTGAGGGGAAAAATTAGAGAAATTATTCGACCTTTCTTTGCTTACAAGCCGCTGAACGTTAGATATTATGGCATTTTCGTTCGCAGAGAAAGGTTTGATGATACGACTGGAGTAACAGTAGCATTCATTCTCTAACATTTTGAGGCGTTCTAAGGGACATGCTATTTCTACCTCATCAGTGGTAAGTGGCGTTACGAATTTACCTATTAGAGAGCGCTTATATTGGATTTTGTGTGAGATACTTATTTTTTGGTAGATATTGCGATGGTCGCTCTTGGATGATTCAAAGATTGTAGGATTGTGACGAATACATTGAAGTGAAGTGTGAAAGACGAGGTGATCGATGATATGGGTACGACCAGTCGCATCTTTGAATGTCCATAGTTCGGGATCACTGTAAGGTTGGCTGAAGCAATTGAATTCGCACCAGTTTTGAAGAAGATTACCTTTGCTGGTTGATTTGGTGAGAGTGGAGCCGGTTGTGGACGCGTTGAAGTCGCCGCAGATGATGCTGATGGACGCTTTGAATAGGTTGAGTTTATTTCGGATGTCGTTGAGGGTGCTGATGAATTCCTTCTCTCCGAGAAACCATGGCAAATAGCAAGCTGCTAAAATAATTTTGAAGTTTCCCAGCGAGCACAGCACAAGACAGCTATTAAGATTGGGAATTGAGAATGTTTTACAGGAGAACTTTTTGTGAACGAGAACAGCGATTTTATGTTTGGAGATGTTGGTATCGACGATAAGTCTGTACTCATTAGGAGAGTCAATTTCAATAAAGTCTGAGACAATGAAGAAGTCAGGTTTGAGAATTAGTACTTTTTTCATCATCTCCTCGACAGCCGTGAAACTGCCACGACTATTGAAATAGGACAATTTTATGTCGATATTGCGGGCCATAGTCGATTCGAGCTAGTTTAGCTCGAATCAGCCGATCACGGGTAGGACAGTTTAGACTAAGGGGATGGTGATCGCTGTTGGGACAGTTACTACATTTCTGCTGTTGCGGTTCTTGATGATTGGAAGAGCATCTTGAAGTATCGTGACCTAGCTTGCGGCATATTTTACATATTGGTATGTAAATGGAATCTTTTATTTGCATACTGCAGTTTCTGTTCTTTATATTTCTCCCGGCTATCAGATGCCTGACACTCGGCGGTACCTCAAAGACGAAAGTGGATTCGGATTTACTCTGGTCACTCCAGTCTGTGATGACCTTAGGCGTTTCTGCTAGCTCATCATTGTGGGATGGGAAGGCATCCTTGACCAGGCTCCATGCTTCCGAGGCATCCTTGATGGAGCCTTGAAACTTGATTTTAATTCTCGGGAGAAAACGGTTGGTATATCTTGGATTAGTGGATGGACTTTTCTCGCTAATTTTTTCGAGAGCGACCTTAACTGGACATCCTTCGGATACACTTTTGCAGGTGCAGATGCTGTCGATGATGATCAGACCTGGTCTCCAGGAGGGATAGATGTTGGGCATCTGTTTGATGAAGTTCATGAGGTTGGCTTTGTCTTGTTGTTCGAGATCGCGGACCAGGACAGAACCACAACAGCATTCAACATTAGACCTGAAAGAGTATGATCGGCCCCAAGAACCATCTTCATTCTTCGTGATGTGGCGATTGGCAGGCCCGTTGGACTTATTTTCGAGGAGGGCGATTTCCTTTCTCAATTTGAGGTTTTCCTTAACGATATCATCAACGGGAAGGACATTCTCGGTGGGATTGGAAGTCGATGGAGGAGCATCGGGTGCGGAGACATTTGCATTTGGCGTATCGGTTACCATCTCCTTGCTGTTAGAGATTAGGTCTTCTCCAATTTGATTGACCACTTTACATAGCATCAATTGATTCTGGCCCAATATGTGAATCTCTTTTTTGGTATCATTAGACATGCGAGCCGATCGCTGGCAAACTATTGCGAGATTGCGAGCAGCTAGCATAGTGGACATGGCCATGATGATAGAGAAAGGCAGCATTTTTACTTCGTGCTCGTCAACTGGCTCCTTTATTATACGATTTTGTATATCATCGGCAATAGAGGCAAAAGCTTCTTCTTTACATATAATTTTGGGGAAGGCAGAGGGCATGTTGACCGATGAGTTTGAGTTGGATGGTGTAGGACACGCTGAGATTGATGTATTTGGTTTCACAATCACGGGACTTTCGGGCGGCAGCAATGTAGGATCGGGTAGAAGTGTGGGGTCAGGAGATTTGCCATCTTTCACTTTTTTCGGTGTACGGAACTTATTCATCTTTCGACCGGGGGGGTTTTCCGACCTGTAGAATTCAGATTTTTGGAGAAAAAACTGTAAAATATACCTTTTTATCAGAATTTATGAACAAAAATTATAACAGGTGAAAACACACAGCCACACAGCTTATCGAAAGAGTTGATATGCATGGGTAACAGATGGCGTAAGCTTATTGAGAGGTTTTTTCCAAGATTTTTTCTGCGGTTTTGAAAATGATTTTCAATTTCAAATTAATATTCGATCGAAGATTCATGGTTGGAATATTTTATTTTGATGATGAGAGAAAATCTGTCAGAATTTTAGGAATTTTTTATGGCTCTGATTGTAGGGACGTGATGTATGATTAGTTTTCTTTTTTTCTCGTTTGATTGTCAATTTTTGTTACGTGAGGCTTTAACTCTATGGAAGGAATTGATTGACTTCCAAAATTAGAACTTTATGCATTTTTTTCGAGAAAGAATTCTTTCACACAACATTTCTCCTTCGATTCGAGTCCTACTTGATTCAATAATGTCAATCATCCATTGTTATCGTACACTTTGGGTTGCAAGATGATTTCTATTACATGTGAGCGTGTGATATTATTTGATGAAACAGAATTTTTTACTCGCCTTCTTCACCACAAGTTGGGAACCTTGTAGAATTGATTAAAGTCCAGTGAAAGTGTTACTAGATTTATTGCAGTAGAATATTTTTTCATTTTCACTTAAGCTCATACATGTTGAAATCTTGTCGATAAAATATGTGTGTACTGCTTAGCTCTATTAATGCACACTTGATCCGAGAGAAAAGATTTTCATATGATGCAGAAAAAGAGGTTCTGGAAAAAATGGTCAAATCAGTGAAGGTGAAACCAATGATCAATTATTCATTAGGCTTAGCTTTCCATCCCTTAAATCGGCTGATACTTTTGAAACTTTTTCCTTAAGCCTCATCTTTCTCTTCCTCTCTCTCTCCTTCTCTTTTTCTATTCCGCCGTCGAATGTCCATCAGCTCAAGCATCTATTCATACGATTCTTGTTTCGGAAAAAGAACTGCGCAATCGAAAATTCTCTCTCTACTATTCACTCTCTCATATTCTCAATGTGTTCACAGATTACAGTTAGACCGAGACTGTTGATAGTATCGACAAACTCTGTATTCCCTGTATTCTCTGTCTCTCTTTTCCAATTCTATTACCTAGCAAAGTGCAGAATGAGCAAGTGGAATGATGTCTCTTTTTCTTCTTGAATACCGGCTAGTGAATAAGTGAAATTCCTCAAAATTCTTCTCTACTCATATTTCAATTCAAATTCTTGTCAATATTCTGAAAAAAAGTTTTGTGACCTGTAGTCGAGACATTGATTAAGCTAAACTCCATTATCACTCAAATTCTCTCCAGCACATATACCTATCTGGATTCTACTGAAAATACTCACAATATTGGCATCAAGACAAATTTAAGGAACATCGATCTTTTCTCATGTGTTGGTGAATTTTTTGTTGTTTGGTGTAGTTTTGTTTGGTGGTGCAAAGTATGATTCGAGAACCAATCTGTTGATCTCAGCTCGGCATCTTATACAAGTTCTGAACTTGGATAATTTTTCCATAGAATAAAAACTTATCTGCTAGATATTTTTCCATCTATTTGTGTGTGAGTGCTGTATCATCATCAAAACTTGAAAAGTAATACTTTTATAAGAATTCTTACATACTTGACTCCATAATTCACAAGGATGGCTAATGTTAATTATAGCCATTCTATCTTCATCCTACTAATCTTTTCTACTCATCTCATCTCACTTTCATCGTCTTCCCACAATGAACGTAAGTTGAAATATTCTTATTCTATCACGAAAATTCACTTTGATTCTGATTGTTCAGCTTATAACTAAGGTAACTTTATGCCTACTTTCGATGAATTGCATGAGAAGTTTTGATCTCTAACTCTTTATATTGGCATCTCTTAGCCAAGAAAAGAGACATAGAATTGGAAACGAGAATGTCTTCAAGTTTACAAAAATCAGTTGAGTAGAAAATTGAGTGGATAGTTGAAAACCATTTTCATTGAGAATTTGAGTAAATTTGAGCAATTATCTTTCTGAAAAGACAGCATTTGATGATCAAAAGCTTAAGAATATGTAAAGCTTATTTGAAACAGGTACGCTTAATATCCACATACATCTATTAGGTGTTTTAGAAACCATCAAAAGTCAAACAGAGTGTAGAGACTTGAACATTATATCAGTCAACTTGTTCAACGATACTCAGATTTTTGCGATCCATCAATTCTCATATTATGCTAGATAAAAAAATTAGCACCGTTCAAGTTTTAGAGCTCAGAGAGTATGACTGAGTTCTTTTACAATCTCGAAAAATCCACGTTTCATCAGCGACACAAGTCAAGATTTTCATCCGAAAGTCTCTGTACTGCTCAAGTTTTCTTTTTTATCAGGCAGATTTGAATTGAAATCTGAATGGAAAAAATGATTTCTAAGATATGAGCAAGAGACTGAATTTTCTAGTATTTTCAGAGAGAATGACAACAAAAATACTTCATTTAAACTCACTTTGTTTACTGTTGTGCCAGAATTGAACTAGTCTCAAGCTTCAAACATCGCTTGAAACATGGTTGCCAATAATCATGTTATGCATAAACTAGTCAAATTTTTTCAGATTTGATCATGTCTTGTTCATCTCGAGAGACAAGATTCTTTATTCTTCACATGTTGATCGATGCTCAGTTTCCTGTATACTTTTTGAAATCAAAAAGTTTCCGATCGAATTTGCTCATTTCCATTCCAATTTGAATAATACACATATTCCTGGTGGAGAATGTATTCTCATTGGCATGAGATAGAGGAATTCGAATTTCCAATCCATCGATAAAACATTTTGAATTCAGTATGATTGTACAAAGTAGTAGCAAAACAACTCCAAATGATGGTGTGTGGAAGCGAGAATCGAAAGATCTATTATTTGGTAATTATTGTTCAGAAAATTTATATACTATCTACCTAATTTGAATAAACTGAGAGGCTAACTGACTTGGAAGATATTTAAAGTTGAGGGCATTCTACACGAGTCAGAGTTTTGAGTTTCATTCTTACTTTTTCTGAAACTCAAAAATCAACATTTCCATGGGAATAAAAGTGAAATACATCGACAGCTCAAAGGAAAAACTGTCAAAGCTTTTCAAAACTTTTGTCAGCTGCCGATGGATAAGCTTACCGGAACTTTTGTCTGAATGAATGGAATAATGTCTGGGTTTATGGAATGGACGAAGAATTCATATCACCCTCAAGGCTCATGAATAACTGACAAAAGAATATTTCTGTAGTCCATTTTCAGTGCTCCATATTATTTGTAAGGAATTGTTTACTTTAACATGAACCTCTTGTTTCAACTTCATCTCTTCATCTCTCTCTTGCCCTACAAGGTTCACTTACTTTTCACTCTATTCGTTTAACGAGATGATAATCATGAACGAATGTCGATAATATCGATTCAATCCTATGAGACCATCACTACTATAACTACTCCTACTACTTCTGAAACGAAGTCCATCAGATTGATTGCATTCCTAATGCTCCTACTTACCTGCCGTATATATCTAATATCAGTGATATTTTCTCTCTCTCTCTCTCTCTCTCTCTCTCTCTTTCTATCTGAATACAAGGCTCAATATCATCATGCTTTTGACTGTCTCCATTTCCTATTTTCTTTTCTCTCTCTCTCTTTCTGCCTCTTTCTCCAATCAAAGTGCTTCCATTTCAGCTTCTGGGCTAGTTTGTATGTGAGGCTTTTTTTGGTCTTCCGTTTTCACTTCACCAACTCAAAGTGAATGAGAAACAGAGAGAGAGAAGTCTCAGCAATGCAAACATATCCATCTATCTATGAGTCTTGATTAGGTCAATATTAATCAATGAACTTGCCAATAGAAATGATGAGTTAGCAATCAAATACATACACACACATACACACAAGTAGCCATTGTTTTCTTACTTCATTTGATGTTGAATCATTGCTTTCTCTCTCTCTCTCTTTCTCTCTCTATTTTTTCCGTGATCTTCTCATGTTTGCATTTTCTACTTTTATTACCAACAATAACTGACAAAAATCCTTATATAAACTATCCAGGCCTTCCAGTGTATGTATTCCCTTCCGCTAAAGGAGACAATCTTTGGGATTGAATGTTGGATTATTCTTTTCAAAATCTTCATCGAACTGACAACCAGGCAGAATTGGAATTGAAATTTTTCGACTGTACCAAAGTTGATTGTGACTCTGGAGAAAAGAAGAAGAAATAAAAAAACATCGCCTCGTGTACAAAGATCAAGAACACATCGAAACTAGGACAAGAAACGAAGAGATAGTAATCATTCATCATTTTCCACCAGAATTTTTTACCTAACTTTTTATACCTTCAACTCAATTCCATTTTACCATTTTAACAACAAATCAGAACTAAAAATAGAAAAAAATTGTACATTATTACAGAATTTCCAGCTTTTCGGCTTCGTTGATTCGATTTTCTAGGTAAATCTTAAAATACTCTCGCTGCTGAGAATGAAACAGACTGATCTTCGAATCTCGTTTTTTGAACAGAAATGAGCTCTGGTTTGTCCTCAAATATTCTTTATATTCATTCTTCTATTGCATGGAATAAGTGAAGAGAATATAATTGCTCAATCGACAAATTCTAAAACATAGAAAATTGAAGAACTCAGGATGTTATGGCAGAATCTTAGCAGACTGAATCTAACTTAATTAAACCATCATCATTCATCTCAGATAGATGTGGCTACCAAATTCTCATGATCAGTGTTGTGGTTTTATCTGTGGAATGCAGAAAATTCCTTTCTGCTAGCACATGAACTTTGAAACTCAGCAGGATTCTCGGTGATTCGGTCAGACAGGATGTGGATGGTGATAAACATTTCAACTGTGTTGGGGATGCTCTTTTCCGGTATGTAGATTTGAGATTTATCAAAGTCCACGGCAATCGATATCTGGAATCCTGGATGAAACTGAATAAAAATGCTCACTCATTTCAGAGTCAAACCAACTTTCCAATCATGATCAGGAATGATATTAGAATTTTTTGAATTCTGTTTTACCAATGGGCTGCTTTCAAAATTTTTGTGAATGTAATCTCATTTGATGATTCAAATCTCCATCCAGCATCTCAATTCTAGGTTGCTATTATGGTTCCTTTGGAAACTTTCTTACAAGCCAGCATACTTAAATCTTTTCTCAATTTCAAAAAGATCTTTACCTTGTCAAAATGTAGTAGATCATGAAAGCTAACTTTCTCATTTTTCTCCTCTCTCTCTCTCTCTCTCTCTCTCTCTCTCTCTCTCTCTCTCTCTCTCTCTCTCTCTCTCTCTCTCTCTCTCTCTCTCTCTCTCTCTCTTTTCTTTCCCAACACACAGACAATCATTTATTTTCCATTCTTCATGATATCTTCCAAGCGTATACCGTGAATAACCTCGCGTGAACCATTCAAATGTGCCTATCTTTGTTGAATTCATTTTTTTCAAACATGCTCTCTCTCCCTCTCTCCCTCTCTCTCTCTTTCATTCATTTGTTACATTTTTGTAAGAAAATTTTGCTTACATAGACAAACACATCTACAGACACAAAGTCCGTGCTGGAAGTGTGTTTGATTCCGTAACATTCTTTGTGAATCAGCTTCGAAAGGTCTCTTCCACTCACTTTTTCCCAACAGAGAATCTTTCATGGATATAATCAGGAGTGAATTTTTTCCTCGACATGAGTCGAGACCAGATAATGCATCAAACATCTACAACTGGCTATATGTTGAATATATTCGACAAGCCTGTAGTGTATGTACATTTGCTCTCTCTCTCTCTATCTCTGTTGACTGTTTTTCTCACCCAGTAGAATAAGATGAGCTACCGAATTTCTGATAAAGTTCCATGGGTATATGTATATGGTACACACATTTTGCATGCAAGTGATTGACATGCATGAGGCTCAAAAAATTCAACTCGACACTTTACTCTGATTCGATGAGATTGGAATCGGTCTCTCTCTCTCTCTCTCTCTCTCTCTCTCTCTCTCTCTCTCTCTCTTATTTTCTTTCTCTCTTGTTTTCGACCAAAAGGAATACATCGATGAAAGAACAATGGAGTGGAAATAAAAGAGTGAAGAAAATAGTTTGAATAACCTCGAATGTATCGATTGATGCATTGGAAACTGTTGCAATTTGCTCTTCTCTCCTTCTTCTACAATCTACTGAATTTACTATGTGTATATTGTCTATTGGAAATGAAATGAGCGAGAGAGAGAGAGACAGAGAAAGGAAAAGAGAAAGAGGTACATCTCGTTGAAAAAGTTTAAGGCTCGCTTACTGTTTTACCTTATTGTGGAATAAGAGTCCATAGATTTCGAATGAACCAAGAGATTGAGATTTTTATAGAGATAGAGTTCCTCAAATTACTAGCTCCTTTCAACCGTTAAAAAGTAAATTGATCCACATGCCTTTCTCTTCCTATTCTATGGGAACTTTTTGAGCTTGATCCAGCCTCATTTACTCCCAGCAAATATCGCACTCTCTCTCTTTCTTTCTTTCTCTCTTTCTCTTATGGTACAAATTGTCTTCTCAATTGAAAAAACTATCATCAAAGCACCATGTCCACTTATCGTCCAGTCTGATAGAAGTCAAATTTCGATTCAAAAGCTCTTTCATTTCCCACTTTTTGGTCAATAAATTTCAGACATGAGAAAAAAATGTGAGAAAAAATGTACACACATACATTTATAAATGAAACAAGGAGTTCCACAGAATGATATTTTTCTAGCCTCATGAGTGAATCTTGTGATTTTTTTTGTTAAATCAATAATAAGGTTTATCACAAGGTTGTATCGACAATTATGATCATATGAGCAACAGATAAATCATATCTCTTTGTTTCATGAGCTCAATAATCTACACACCAATATTCACCCATCTGAACGAAATCAGTAGCAGCTCTTACTTAGTCACACACACACTCACAAACACATTCACAAAAGGAACACCTTTACCCTTTAAGTTTGGAGAATAGAACACAAATACAAGCCATGAGATACACTTTACCTTTTGATTGCTCTGATAATACACACAAAATCGTATGGCACGAACTCATTTAGAGAAACCGATTGGAGGGTGCATCTTCTAGCTTCTCCACATGTTCCCTCACGTTTTCTCACAATTTTACCGTTTCAAGATGAAATTTTCCGCACTCTCTGGGATGCTGTGAGATGCTTCAAGAAACAAGAAAAAAAACTTTTTCTCCTCTCGATTAGTGAAAAAGAAAAAAGAAATCTTTAATCCTCTTCCTAACATCTCTCTTTCCTTTAACTTGTTTGAAAGATCTTTTTCTCTTTTTCTCTTTTTCTCTCCATCTCTCTCATTCACTATTTCTCATCCTGATTAGTTCTTCTCTTACCTGCTTCATTACGGTTCAATTTAGGATGATTAATCATCGAGAAAATTTGCATGATAGCTCAGATGATGGCTGGAGCTAGAGTGAAAGCATGAAGATTGAGGCTTATATATGTAGGCGAATATTTTTACTCTGAAATTCTTATGTGTTGGTATAGTGAATGTAAAAACTAATGGAAAAGCACGATATACTCTAGTTTAGAGCATGATTGAGTAGTTTTATGTGTGTGTGTGTAAAGCTTGGATCCACTCTGTTGAGTGTATCTGGTTATTTTCGCTTCACTTGATGAACTTGTGTTTCAAGTTGACTAACATGAGAAGAGTTATTTAAAAATTCATAAAATTAACAAAAATTTTGCCAAAATTCTATGGTCAAATCGTGAAGATTATCAGTTAAGCCGGTGGATTGAAGTGAAGTCTCATTAATTAGATGGATTGTTTCCTCATCTTTGGTCTCTAACTCTTACCGATGACTTGTGACTATATTTTTATCCACACCACACTTGATCCATACTCATTTTCATGAATTCTCTTCAGTCTTCTCAATAGGAGAGGAACTCGTGGTTACATATGGTGAAGGTTGAAAGTGTATATGCAAAATAACAAAGTGACTGGATGATGATGGGATCAGATGAGTGCCTGGCTCAATCTTAAAGTGGCCTGATTTGAGTAGTTGGAAAAGAAGAAGAAGAAGAAGAAGGAATCTCAGTCTGTACAATCTCAGTGTACATAGAGGAATAGAGAATTGAAGTGAAAGTGTAAGTGGTAAAATAGGAATAAGGAAGAGAGAGCACGAAATAAGAGTAGCATAGAGAATAAGAAAGAAAAATGCTCATCTTTTGCATAATTTAAATGTCTTTCCGCCCTTCTTTTTGCAAGAGAGAGAGAGAGAGAGAGATTCTTTCGCACCAAAACTAAAAGAATAAATGGAAATACAGAGCAGAGTAAGAGAGATGGTAGACGATTTCCAACAGAATGTGATTCCAAAGGGTTTACTTGTATAACTTCTTTTTGTACACCTCTTTTAACATCTTATGCATGCCTTTCTACATTTATTCCCTTCTTTTTTCTCACATACTTGATATCATTAGAGAATGTCGCACTCAGAGAGAGAGAGAGAGAGAGAGAGAGAGAGAGAGAGAGAGAGAGAGAGAGAGAGAGAGAGAGAGAGAGAAAGAGAGCAAAATTTTTTTTCGTTAAAAAAGAGTAAGATTACAACAAGCTAGAGAAAAAGAATTTTTAATGGAAAATAAAGCTCACTGCTAGCGTTTGGAAGAGATTTTCTCTCTTTTTGCTTGATATGCTTGTGATAAGCAGCGAGAAGGGGAAGAAGAATAAAGTAAAAGTAATAATTCGCGTTATAAGACAAAAATGAGAATATCGAGGCAACATTCCACTGGAAATTCTATTTTCCCTGATAATTCTTCAGACTTTACAGAGATGTCATGAGTTTCTTGGAATACTTGATGTTTTGCATTGTTTTCCAAATAAATTGTGCTTCAAAGTAGCTCAGATTGATGAAAATATGTTAAATGTAGGAAGAAAATTTTGCCTGGAATCGCTGTTGAGCTTTGATCCAATTCAATTGAAGCATTTCTCATTTATATCATATTTTTTAGAGCTTTTCCAAGAATAGTGAATAAATTAGATCACACTTTTATTGTTGAACTTAGGAACTTCCACTAAATGAGTATTGTATTCAATTTTTACACACTTTCGATCTGAACGTTTTTCTGATGAACAAGAAATAAATTTATCTTTGATGAAAATCTGTTCACTAAAGACCCTCTAAAACTGAACCTCCATCCTCTTTACACCAGATTCTTAATTAGTTTTCAGATTATTGAGACTTTTGATTCCATATTTGCATACTGAATCAAGAGTCTGGTGTATTTTCAAGTCAAAAGAGCCTAAAAACAAGAACAAATATTTCCATATCCATTGAAAAAGCTTTCTAAAATAATTCTCACTTTTATAACGGTACTTTCTCTCTCTTCCTCTCTCTCTCTCTCTCTCTCTCTCTCTCTCTCTCTCTCTCTCTCTCTC